>VZRR01003128.1:601834-689718 GCA_013398015.1 Oreocharis arfaki
ACAAACAGTCCTGGAGCTGGTGAACCATTTATTCACTAATGCAGACTTCGGTACAGATTTCTTTACGTTTCCATCAGGTAGAAGCACTAGTCTGCAAAAGGCCTCACACAAACAAAGAGAGCAGCATTTGGGTGCTGCTGCTGTTGTCCAGGCATTTAATCACTTAATCAAAGCTAAAGCCACACCAGTGACCTAGGACAGGAAAGAAGGGCAGGGGCAAGAGATTCTGCCAACAGATTCTTAATGAGTAGCTAACTGTGACCTCATTCCTTTGAAAGTCTCCTTTACCACCAAATTTTGTGTGCTTTGGAATGACAATCCAGCCTCAAAGAAGAAGTGTTACATTTATTGCTTTTTAAGGATCACATCAGACTTTCGAAAGTAAAATGTCTCCAATATAATCTTATCAGATCTCCACTGAAACCAAAATCTAACATAATTACTTCTCCTCCAAACCTTGTAGCAAGGCACTCCAGGGAGTGTTTATACACATCAGTGTTGGCTGTCCTTTACCACCAGCGATAATCCTTGAGCTATGCTCATATGCAACATTATAAAAGGCACAGCAAAGTTACCGCCCCTCTGTCTCTGCTGACCTCGCCACCTGTACAAAAGGCACTGTCCCGGTGAACACAACAGCAAACAGAAAAAACATATGAAGCTGACTGAGCAGCTTAGGAGGAAAAAAAAAAAGTTATTTGTAACCCATAACAAGCTCACAGCAACCAGATGACATACTAATTTACTGGCTGCTTTACACTGTGCAGTCCCCAAAACTAGTGTAAACAGTGCATTGCAGGAATGATACTAGGCTATGCATTTTCTCACCAAACAGCTCTGAGTCACAAATGTAGAGGTTGGGTTGGTTTGTTTTTCTAAACTATGTAGCCCCAAGAAATACCAACAATAGTAAGACAAAAGAAATTGCCATTTCCCAACCTCAGTAGACTCAAAGGCTGGCTCAGACATTTTATTTGACACCTGTGCCACAATGCCAGCTGATCTCTTAAGTTTGCCCCCCTGCCCTGACTTCCTTTATGCTTTTCAGATCATGTAGCATCTTCCTCTTGGAATGTAGGGACCCTGTGAAGCCAGAACTGTTGCCAATATCATCCACTCCACATTCAAAGACACTTCCAGATTCAAGTTCATCTGTTACCACTACATTTTGTGCTACATATTCTCTTTCCAGAGTCCCTATCACTTACATCCTAGAGTCTGGGAAAAGCATCACAGACAGCTGGCAAAGAGCAGCAAGGCAGCCCTACCTCTGCCAGGTCTCCCCATACCTGAGACTACCTTATTTAAAGGCCAAATTAATTTTAAGTTTAAAACATCCAGGTTTTGTTGAACCATTTCTTGGTTTTGAGAGGAACTGGCAAAAATAACTTTATCTACAGTAGTTTGTGGAGGAATTTAAATTACATCTGGCCCTTAGCCAAGTTCTGCCATTAGAGAGCACTACACTTCCTTGTCCTTGTCTGTATGTGTGTACCAGAGGAAAGCCAGAGGACAGGCACTGTGCAGGAACTCCCTGAACTTGTGTTCTCCTGGCGAGCCTCAAAAGCCTTCCCTCATCCCTGCAGAGCGCCTGTCCCAGGCAAATTAATGCTAGATAGCTTGAAAATAAACAGAGTAACACCTGTACCTGCTCTACCCAGCACATAAAAAGCTTTTTTCTGCCTCTCTTGCCTGGAGCACCAGGACAGAAGCAGCAGGTCTGACCCTCGCAGGGATCAAACGAGTCATCTCACGCACAGCTTCTCTGGTTGGTGCACAGTTCCACCTCTTCTGCCGCCACACAGAACAATGGCTGTAAGAAGGCAGCACAGCACCCCGCTTGCATCTACTCTACACAAGACTCATCCTCTTACTACATGAACCACTTCTATGTCCAAATAATTACCTCTGTTTTTCTGCAAAAGGACTCCTTTTCACACCACTCATGTGTAAAGCTGTTATCCTACAGTTTCTCCTCTAATACAGTGCAGCCTTCCAGGTTCTACCTCATCCGATGCACAAAACATCCCACTACTTCTCCTCTTTTTCACAAAGAGCCACCACTGGCATCCAGAATATGCAATAAATAAATGAAAACATGCCAACAATCCGAAAGAGAAGACATTTCCAGACTATGGCAAAAGGTCTTACCTCAAGAAGAAAAACATGCGTTGCTATGCTGTGCTCCAAACAGGTGCTTCTCCCCTGCCTAACTCCCATCAGGCTCCACCCAGCCCATTAGCAGTTAATTTAAAAGTTCACAGGTGTTAACAGGATAAGTAGCAGAGTATTCTGCACATTTTGGTGCAGCAAAACCCTACCATGGGGATATGGTTTACTTCATCCAGAAGAGGTGAAATGTTTTCATCAAGCTAAGTTTAAGAAAAACCTCTCCAACTCAGAAATCTTTGTTTTTCTGGTGCAAACTTTTAGAATTTTGAAGCCAGTGACTGTTTGCGTTGTCCCCCTCAGATGATTAGAAGATTGTGGGCATTTCTATATTTGACCTTCATTTGCCCTTAGTTGTCTGAAACACGCACTTTCTAGCCATGCAATTTAGCACAATTGCTTTCTTACCAAGCTTCCTTTTTCTTCTTTTTTTGTGCNTTCTGGTTATGCAGAGTGGAGTGAGGAAAACATTTGCTTTTGCTTCAGGTTGGAACTTACCTTCTGTAATGATTCCAGATGCTGAAAGTAAGTTAGAGACAAAAAGCAAATAAAAACATTAATTTCTGTCTTGATTACCTTTGCTTGGACAACTTCAACAAACAAGGAATTTTGCTTAAAAAGTTTTTCTACCTGCTTTGGTTTCCCAGGCTATTGCCAGGAATTTGAACTGAAAAGATGTGGGAAGGGTGTGCTTTATGAAACAAGGCATGATAATGAGGAAAATACAAAGCCGAGTTACAATTCCAAGTGGTTTTGACAGCTGGTGCTAATGAAGCCTTTCTCGAAACTTCTGTTGCCTTGATCTGGCTGTGCAGGCAGGACAAATGAAGGAGGCACAAAGAGGCTTTTGGCCTTTGACTTCCACCCAGGAGATGCTGGAGTGTGCCACTGAAGGCTTCAGGCTAGGCTGTGTCCCACGACTTCTCCACAGGATAGACTAGGAGGAAAAAATGATTGAGCAGGACCAATTTTAAATGTGGCTTGCATCATCATTTCCAGGCAAATCACTCACCTCTCTCGAGCTCATATTCAGGCTGCGAATTTTTGTGCCTAAGACACGAACATCCAGCAGCCTATTTTCTGGCCTCTCCCTAGCTCTCAGAGTGAAATGGCAGGGTGACAGCCCCCAGCACATCCTCCCCAGCATCCTGGGAGCATCTCAGAGGTGGAAGGAGAGACCACACTGTGTGCGGTTCACCAAGCAACAGCCAGATTTCATGTGGGTTATTGCATCCTCTGCCTCTTCCATCTACCCATAACATGGACTCTGGTTTAGTAGCTGCCTAACCTCAGACCCAAATGTTTTAGATCACCCATATGGAAAAGACTGATAATGCGCTCACTTTGTATTTTTGCACTCACACGAGCATTTTTCACCAGAAGCTCTCAAAATTCGGTGGGTCCCCTTATATGTATTCCATAGAAACAGCCCTGTTCTTATTACCCCAGAAACTGTATGCATGTGTTTCTTCTGTAGTACAGAATAGTTTCAGCTACGCAGTTCACAGTCTGAATACACAGGTCGAACAACACAAGATACGGGAACAGACAAGGAAGGTGAAACCTCTCGCCCACGGCCTATGATGGCACAAAACCAGTTCCCCTCCATCCACCACCCTTTGCTGGATCACACTCTCTCGCATTGCTTTAATTGCTCCCGATAGTTTCAATGAAGAAACATTGAACTGGAAAATGATGATTCTTTCAGGCCTTTCCCATTAATCTTAGCAGACCTAATGGCCTCTTGAAATAGTTTTTTTTTTGCTTCTACTGCTAGAAGGATGAGTGCTGGAGGCTTGGTCCCGCACGCTGTTCTACACCTGGGGTGCTAACACATGAATACTTCAGTAGTGGGATAACACCAGTTCCTGCAGAGAGAATGTGGGCAGGGATCCCATAAGTTATGCTTGAAGAAGAGCTGACAAGGGATGCCAAGTTTTGTCCATGTGTAAATTTACAGTTGGTGGCATTTCCACTGTAAGTGCCATTGTCAAGATTTTAGGATTGGATCGCAGGGAAAAAAAAAAAAGGCATTTGACTGAAACTTGCCATTCAACTTCTCATCATCAGAGTAAAATACCATACTGTACCAAGAATGAAAAGAGAGAGAGAGAGAGAAAACAACAACATTTAGCAGGTTTTAAAATTATGCAGATATTTTTAATGGCTTTGGAGTATTCAGACACTCACTCATATGTCAGAAAACAGATTTGATTTATAGGAATGACATTTGGCAGAGCAATTAATCCATACTATGTTCTAATCATGTTTGGTATAGGGAGAGGAAAAAAAAAAGTCAAACTTAGGTTTAAAGCTGATTGTGCCAGGAATTATTTTCAAAGAAGGCTCATAAGGGTTTTCAGTAAGCTCAAGGACAAAATCTGGTCTTTTATTCCTTCCCCACTCCATCATCCAACACAAGAACGAAGACTACATCCCACTTGCTAGCTGGAACTCAGCAACTAAATCTTCTTGCCTCCACTAGAGGTGAAACAGGATTATGAACCTCTTCAGTTTCTAAACATAGGCTCTCCTTCCCACATTATTCCTCAGCCCTAATAAGACTGTCTAACAGAAATCTTGAGAGGAAAACTATGGGTGGTTCATCAAAAAACATTAAGGTTTCATCCAGCAGAACAGAAATTTGTCTTTGCATGAGTGTTCTTTGGTCTGCTTTGTCTTTCCCAGAATGAAACTTTAACTGATCTCCATAAAGTCCATTTCAGAAACATTATTTGAGGCAGGAATTTCCAGCTCCCCACCTGGCACTGCTTAGATCTCCACTAATGCCAAAGCATTTACACTTGGCTGAGGGGGCTCTCGTGCTACAGACAGCAGAGCTGCTGCTCAGGCACCTGCAGCAACTTCCACTGCAGCACAGCGAGGCCAAGGGCAGAGCGGCTCCTTCCCATCTGAGGCCCTGGGACCCTGTGTCCCCCACCCAAAAAAGGTGGTCTGCTGGGACCCAACCAGCACACCTGGCAGGGCACAGCTCACTTGCCCAGCAGCTATTCTCGCTCCTTGAGGTACACCTGTGGCTGCTGACACCTTCTTGTTCTGTGCTGGGTTTGTGTAGCCATGAGCCTGTGTTTCTTTTACTCCTGTTTGAATCCCTGATGTTGCATTCTGCAGAGAGGAAAACCCTGTGCTTCACATCCGGTGTGACAGACCATTAGGAAAAACTTCTCTGACAAATCCCTTACGGAATACCAGAGCAAGCACTACATGGTAGTTTTCACTCACGGACTTTGCAGAAGCTGTGAGTTATCTCACACAGTAACTGCACCATGTCTAACACAGTGCTCATGCCAGCTGGGAGAAATCTTTCTTAAAGGCTATTTTGTCTCAAATCTATCAGATTTAAATCTAACAGCTGTTCCACAACATACCAGTGGTTTATCTGTGCTTGAGCTTGTATCCTGCGCTGCTCTCCACTGGTGCTGGACATATACCAACAAACAAACAAACAAACAAAAGTAACACATCATTTGGTTTTTCTGTTGCTGGGTTTTTTAAATTATATTTTTAAAACCAGACCTCCTCCCTTTACTGACTCTACTAACTCTCCTTCACACCCTATCTCTAGAAACTCCTGCCTAATTTATTCACAGATGAAAATATATTCCTCTATACTTCTTCCAGGCTAGCTTTAAAAATCTGAGGTTACACTTTTAAGACAAATAAATAATTATTTTAGCATAATGGTTTTAACACCTGCTATGAAGATTGCAAAACCATTCACATTCTACCTATAACTCAGTTTTCTGACACCCATAACTCAGAAAATATTTGCCTCTGGGTTTAATAGCTTCCATATTCTTTTCTGTCTGACGATGCATCATTAAATATTACTACTGGAGGTATGTTTGGGCAATATCTTTCGGACGTATTTGAATTAAAGGGGAAAAGAAGAAAAATTTTGACCAGGTACACTGTATTTGGAAGATGAGCTAGCTGGCCTGAGCTAGCTTCTACTGAAAATTATACCTCTAGAAAAGATTAAGATAGGAGAGAAAAGTTCAAAAGACCTTCAGGAGTGACTTTTGGGCCTGGTGTAAGAGTCGCTGACTGCTTTGCAGGCAAACAACAATTCACCCCTGCACAGGTTTGTGCCACCACACACTTAAGAGCTTCCCTGCTGCCATACCCGAGCAACTCGTACCTTTTGCTTTGACTAATCTGCCCTCAAAACCTTCCGGTGTGGCCTCATGCCTGCGAGAGGGGCGGCAGCGCTGGGGCAGGTGCTGAGATTTGCTCCTCAGACTCTCAGGCTCTGCCCCACACCAGCTGGGGGGCAGGAGCACACACACAAATGCCCAGGGATGCCACCCTTGGGCCACCAGCCAGCCTGGAGTGGAGCTGCTGCTGTCTCCACAGAGTAGACACTCATGGTTCAGTCTAGTCTTTCTATTGCCTTTCCATCTGAAAAGGTCCTACCCGTTCAGATGTTGATGTCTGAACGTCAAGGGCAGTCCTTGCTCTCTTTGCCCCCTTCTCAGCAGCCAGCTTTGTTCAAGCCCTGGCTTTGATCTCAGCACGATGCTGTGAGCTGCTTTCACTATGTGAAGTCAGCTGGAGGATGGGTTACCCAAGGCATGAATTCACAGATGACTTTTAGCACAAATAGTCTGACACGAAAAAAACCCACAACATAAAATTATGAAATAATAACCAAATGTGGCATTTCAAGTTCCCTGCCTTTTCCAGAGGAGCATCTCAGGCTGTTATATTCCCACACAAATTACTCAGATAAAATTGGAACAGATAAAGATCCCAAACGAAGCAATATTTCATGTACAAGCATGAGGTCTGATCCTAAAAAGACACCTATTTGCTTCTCTAGGCCATAGTAACATGAAGCCTGATTTACATATTTTCACAGATAACTTGATATTTTACCATGAAAACTTTCCATTATATCTGCCTGAAGCTTTATCTCCTAGATTTACTACTAATCAGTTCTTTTTCCCTGCACTGACAGACAGGCACTGTCTGAGGAGTCATTATTTCTCATACAAGTACACAAAACTGGTAAGTGTTTTAGGTTTGATGTTACAACTGCTCACTGTCACCTTGGTATCTGCTGCTGACAGTTATTCCCTCCACAAAAATCCTTGTCAGAGTGCTTACGTTTTTGCTGGAAGGCTTTCAAGTTCTCTTTGAGAGCTGAAATCCACATCACACGCAGGCACACAGGCATGCACACACACTGCTTTAAATATCGTAACAAATGATACCATAAGCCTTTCCAAAGCATCTAAAAGGGCTCTTCTCTTTCACAGGATAATGTGTGTGGATTTTTCTGAGGATGCTTTACACATTGTTTTTCAGTTGGCTGGTTTGGCTGATTTCTTGTTGGTTTGGGGGAAGGAGGGGAGCTTGTTTTGTGTTTGGGTTTTTGGTTGTTTTTTTTTTTTAATAATAGGAAATAGGTGTTTCCTCAGTGCCTGAATTTTGAAATCTGGAGTGTGGGTTCTTCAGTAGGTGTGGCAGCATGTGGGTATTCTCTCCTGTTTTTAGAACTCAAGTTGCTATAACAACCTACGGCATCTGTTCAGCCCACTACCTAAGCGGCCTTTTTCCTTTCTTTCTCTTTTTTTTCCTTTTGGGTCTCCTATTCTTCTGAAGTCAAGTGCTTTGCTTTGATTTTTATTTAAGGAGCTAGCTTATGCTCCAATGTGTATATGCAGAATGAGCTGAAAGAAGCCAAAATCTGTGCTGAAAAGATCACAACTTTTGGAGAGTATCTGGCTGAGTGGGACGAGCTCAGGGCTGGGCCCTGTTCCCACTGAAGTGAAGACACACCAGTTCCTGCTGTGAGCCTGAAATTCACTGCCACGTCTCATGAAAGTGGGGGTTACTCTGTTGAATGACAGACAAGTGATGGACACTACCAGGGAGCCACTGACAGAACAAGAGCCAACAGATGGACAATCTTGTATAACTGGCTCTGTATAATTATTATGTTTCCTCCTTATCAACTGCTTTCTTCTCTTCTGGAGAAAATTTTGATTTTTCTTGAAATGGATTTTTTCCAGATTGGTGGAGGGTGGGCAAGGAAGAAAAAATAAGGAAGATTTTTTTTTTCATTCATACCAGAACAGCAGCACCATATTGGTACTGAGGTTTGGAGGATATCCCACCTCCTCCGTGGGTTAGCTGCCCATATTTCATGCTTCATCATAGAGCACTGCCTGTGAAAAAGAGAAGCTTGTCACTGCTAGAGTCCCTGGCTGTGGTTCATCAGAGAAGGTACAGGCCAATTACAAAGTCCTATGCAAGAAAAAGGATGGGAATGTATTCCCAAGAAAAAAAAAAAAAGAAAAAGAATTCCCATTCTTTCTTTATGGGAAAGAATGGGAATTCCCATAAAGAAGACAGACACTGGCTTCAAC
Organism: Oreocharis arfaki; assembly: GCA_013398015.1. Classification (NCBI taxonomy): domain Eukaryota; kingdom Metazoa; phylum Chordata; class Aves; order Passeriformes; family Paramythiidae; genus Oreocharis; species Oreocharis arfaki. The sequence goes on from VZRR01003128.1 coordinate 610,399, forward strand.
AGGAATATTTCTGGTTTAGGATGAAACATTTTACCTGTGCGTTTTTAAAAATACTTAGAATTTTCTATCCATATAAAACACTTTCAATAAAAGTTTTCCACAAAAAATAAAAAAGCTTTTCACAAAAGAATTTGCGTTTTCTCATCAGTCCAGCTCCAAAATGCTCCTGCTGTCAATCAGCAGATAAGCAGGGCTGGGCATACACACGTCTGTCCAGCCCCATAGTCATGGCTTGCCAGGAGCCAGGAAAGGAGATGGCATTTCTTAGGGGCTTTAGGCCAAGCATGTTGAAAGTCTTAGGAGCAACGGAGCAGTGTTCAGAGCAATCTGCTGAGCAGCCAATTCTCCCATGTATAATTCTGCACACGGGTAACTTGTCAACAAACTGAGGTATGAGCTGCCCTGTCCTGACCCAAACACACCTTTGGCTTTGTCCCCAAACGGAGGCACTGCCAAGGCATTTGCTCAGAGCTGTAGATAATGAGACAAAGCTCCATGTGGGTAGGATTTGCAGGCCCTTGGCTGCCACAGGAGCCCTGCAGGGAGGTGGCACTTGGAGGCTGAGCTCCTTGTCATCTCATGCAGCTGTCCCTGCCTGCAAGGAAGCTCTCCAGCAAAAAGAGATCCCACAGCTAGTGAGAGGCCAGGTGTGTCAGAGTGATGTATCGTGTCACTCCAGCCTTGGTCACTCCATGCCCCTCTTACACCACATATTGAAGGCAAGAGTTCACAGGGACTAGAAGGCTCAGCAGCCAGCAGGGCTGAGCCACACAGGCAGGAGACAATGGCTTTTGGATCAGAAGAAGCACTTCTGCAGAGCAGGAGCTGACTCGGAGCTATCCCAGGGACTGGGAGCACAGAGAGCTCTGTCAAGACAGTCTTGCCTTTCTCCTTGGTACCACCAAACCTAATCTTAATCTTCACCTATACCTAGACACAGAGCAATATCTGTATGTACTAAGGGAAGACTGACATAGGCAAGGTGTCCTTCACCTCACATAAGGACTTCTAGAACTAACTGTAAGTAATCCAGTGCCATGAAAACTCCCAGGGGGGGCAAAGAACCTGGTTTCCTATTTTTCTCAGGAATCATGAAATAATATTCTCTGAAATCACACCTTTCTCCTTCAAAGCTTCTGTGTATATTTGGTAACTTGTACATATGTCATTTCTGTACGACAGCCACAGCTCCCACCTGGAGTTTCGCAACATTGTCCACATGTTACCTTTCCTGCAGGATATAAATGTGTTACTGATACTATTTTTGCACTACGGAGAGAAAATGAGAAGAAAGAAAAAAAAGCAGAAGAAATGAAGTTGCATGCCAGCTATCAAGCTGGGACTCACCTTGTCCTGTAGAAGAGAGACAAAGAGGAGCCACACTTCCCCTCTACCCTTCAAACACATAGAGACAGGTTCTCTCTCAGCACAGGAATGAACACTATCCTGATCTTCCAGCAATGCTGTTGCTGGTCAGGGTCCTGAGGAGACACATCTGAACTGCCACACCTCTTCCCCAGCAGGTAGCCCTGGCTCTGAGGCTCAGCAGCTGCAAGGCTGAGGGCACGGCCAAGATGGGAGCATGAAAACTCATCAGTGCAGGAACAGGCAGTGAGAGAGGACCTTCATTCATCAACAGCCAGCAACAGCCTTGGCCCTAGCAGTGCCTCCTTCCCATAGTTTGAGGGCAGAAAACTTGTGGGCATCCTCACTGTGATTCCAGCAGGATTTCTGTGGAACTGGTTGGAAAGAAGCGGAAAAGCACAGAAGCAATTTAAGATACCATAGAGATCATGTAACCTAAAGTGAAAGTGGGAGTTGGAGCAGGAGCCACATTTAAGAATTTAAACAGTGTGCCAGCTCCAGATCAAGAGCCAAAGAGTGACTGCAGATGGATTTATCCTGCAAATACTTCCTAGTGACAGCAAGTTTCACAGTGCAGCACATAGATCCTCACCTTTGGAGATACCCATGCACATGGACACCTGAGTAGAACAACAAAACCAGGCTAAGAATTGAAATAATTTCCAACATGCATATGTTTAGTTTTATTCTATAGGATGATGACTTCTTAATCTCCTTCAGTCTTACCCAGGGTTGCAGTAAATCAGCATGCTGGCTTTGCTGTGCTAGTTTACATTAGCTGAGGACCTGGTGTTCAGTATACAGAAGGTGTGATAAACCTTTAAAATGTTCCCAAAAACTGGTTATTGGAAAGGCAGAAATCTCAAGATTAGCCTAGTGGAAAACACAGCCACAAGATATAAATTTGACTTTCACTCTGAGAAATGCTGGGGTGACCAAAAGATAACATCTGAATATTTTAAGCTGGCAAATTTATTTCTATTCTACTTTGCCAAGAGTTTGTCTCACAGATTCGGGCAGGAAAGAGGACACAGAGGCATCTGTTCATTCATCAACTTTCTCTAAATCCCAGGGTTAATAGCCTACTACTACGAAGGCTGAGCAGGAGATAATATAGCTAGAGTCAGACTTTAGTGTAACTTAATGCCCCAATCACAGAAGCGTGACCTGACCCAGAGCCTTCAGTCCAGAGTGTAGGTAATAAACAAATGAAATAAAGATTTCTTTCATTGTAAACATAACAGTTTTGGTCACAAATTACCAGAGCTCCTTATGAAGAGTTAAGTAAACAATATGAAATCTACCTTTTTAAGCTTTATTTCAAAATTTATTACTAAATTTTCATCCCTGTTCTGCCAGAGTTTGAATCCAGACAAGTCAATCAATCTTCTGATCATATCTCTGCATTGATACGTAGAAATCAGAGATATAAAATAACAGATCTCCTTTTTTTAATATGCTGAACTAAAATCCTAATGACAAACATCCTGACCAGTATGGCTGTTCTCTAAATGAGGATCCAGAACTGGGTCCCAAATCCACTGGCTGTCTTTGGAGGTCACACTGGCTGCAGGGGAATGTGTTCCACCCTGACGATCAGGCAGAATTACAAATCCCTCTGAATATTTTGAGTGTTTGGTTTTTTGGTACCATTTTGATCTCCTTGGAGTTCAGTTCTGTGGCATTAAAATGTGGACTCTTCCCTAGGTGCTTCCCACTTCAGCACTGACCACTTGTTAAATAATTTTTCTTCAACCCAGCAAGGTCAACATAAGAGATCGTGTGTGTTCCTTGGGCAAGTTGTGACCAAACGCAGACCAAGAGATGTTTAAAAGTATTTTCATTAGGCAACATTTCCAGCTGCACTACTAACACTGTTCAAAACAGAAAGCAATTCTCTTCCTGGCACCATTTCAGAAGATTTAAAATGCATCATTCTAATTACTGCCTGACAAATAATCCCAGAATGCTAGCTGGGAAGTTTGCAGTGCAGACAACAGATATATTATCATCACACTGGTATATTGAACTTTTTATGATGTCTAGTATCTCTAGGTTATAAATGAGTGAAAGCATCCTTTGCCACTGGCAGAGAACAGCCCTCTCACACACAAACTGAAGGTTCAAACATTATCGTGACACAGCTATAAACCCAAGGTCATTTTGTGGTAAAACAGTCTAAAAGAGTTGCCAAATCTGTCTGCAGACTACTCTTGAGTATTTTGGACAGCGATTTCATTCAGTCATTCCACAAATTCGTAGAATTCCTCCACATCAGTTCTGCTGTTGTTATAGAGTGACTGCTTAATCTCAGGAAGATCAGGGTTTCCTTTATCAAGTCCACACAAAGATCTGTAACTCTTTCTTGAAGCAGATCTCAATTCAAACTTCTTCGAAGGTCTGAATAAGCCATTCTTTTCCCCTCCCCAGGTTTCGGGCAGCAACTGGGACTTAGAGATTCCGAAATACCAAAAGGAGCTTTGTTCTCTTCTTATGCGTTGCTGTGGCAGTTCAGGAGATGCAGAAACTTCACTGGGCTGTGGATATGCCTGCTTTAGCTACATTTTGAGGAAGCTTCCATGCCAACTTTTCTAAGCATTGCCTGTCACCCACGTGAGGTGCACTCAGCATGCATAGCTGATTTAACGTCTAAGTGAATCCAAGTGAACAAGTGTGATTCACATGTCAAGAGATCAGAAGAAATTTCAAGTGGGAAAAGCAGCCATTAGGAGAGGTAAGAAAGTGGAGACAGATTGAAGTCCTCCATGCCCCTGCAATGCCTATACAGTCATGAATCGAACTGAGTAATGTAACCGAAAATTTTGCTAGCTGCCATCTGTAAACACCTCTGGCAGTAACTGCTTATCACTCAGGCTAGCAATGTGGACTCATTTAATGACATTCAATTAATTTAAGCTCCCCTTTCTCTCTCCCCTTTTTTTTTTTCCTTCTCAGAAATAGCAATTTGACATAAACATCTTTGTTTGGCATATCACTAGATCTGCTGCTAATTATAATGCTGAACCCAGATGCTTGGTGGAGGAAATGAATCTACGTCCTGCACAGTTTGTTGGGCTTGTCTTAGTAGGTTTGCCAAATATTTAGTGAAACCCTCATATGACTTTTATTATCTGGAGATAGATATTAAAGGGCCAAATACTGTTCTTATTCTCACTGGTATAAACCTGGACAGTTCCACGGAGGGAAATAAATATAGTAACATAACTGTAGATTTACATGACGTTAGTCTAGGTTCACAGGACTGTAAATCCTCTACAGTGGAACCAGGAAGCTAAACCACAAATACTCCATCATGTAAACCTGGGCTCTTCCCGTAGCTGAAAAGCACTCTTAATCCTAAGAAAAATGACAGTATTCATAATTTATGTTGCTAAATTGGCATACAGAAATCACTCTTCTTTTGCAAGTTGGCCTACAGAAAACACCTGTGGAATAATTGGCATCAAAATTACTCTATTCAGAAAAGCAAAAATGTTTCATTACAAAGCAGTTAAAACAGTTCAAGCTATGAGCTGCTTCAGGAGCCAAAGAACTCATTTGCCTGCTTGGCTCACCTGAGTTTCCCATAAAACCCTGTAGCACATCACTAGTGGAGGAGAGGTGCTGCTGGTGGAAGCTCTTTGTGAGGGCAGGACAAACCCAGGCTTAGCACTGGCCCTGGATACATGGACTGAAGACCTGAAGTCCCAGGGGACACCAAGAGATCACCTGCACCCAAGAAAACTTCACACTTCCCCAAAGGAAAATATTTCAGTTCCACCAGAAAAAATAGTCCAACCACAGCAAACATACATTTCAGCTACAGAAAAATTGACTATTTCTCTGCAGAAAACACTGGGGTTTGCTAATCTCCCTTTTCTCCATCCATCTTTACAATATAATATTTTCCTGTTGCAAAAATATGAGGTAGAGAAACTTCAGGATAACTAGTATTTCCCACACAGAAAACAAATATAAGCTTTTGGCTCTAAGCTTTAAGCTAACTAAAAATAAACAAAAACCACCAACAGCCTTTAAACCAAAAACGCCTGAAGTCAACATTTCCCAGACAGAGGCCAATATATGTTGTGAAAAGTGTATTTTCTGTGAGAAACAAAACTGACAGAAAGCTTCCCACCCTGCTTGCAGACAAAACTGAGTAAACCAAAGGAGCATCCCTGTGTGCCAACTGATACTTGACAAATAGTATAGTTTAGGCAATACAGACCTAAAAGCAGGAAATTTCCTACAGGAAAAAAAAAATTTAAAACCCTGCTGAGAAATTATAACCTCTGGTACAATGAATGGCTATTAACCCCAGCTGGTCATCATTTGCAGAAATTCCATAGACCTTAACTGGGGTGATGAATTTAGAAAGAAAATACATATTTTTTTAAAGTAATAACAAAATTTTAAAATTTAAATAGAAGGTTTGGGTTCATCTATGCCATTCACAGTGCATAATTGTAGTATCCCTGTTGGAAAGCCACTTTTCAGAGAAGCACCAGGAGCTACGATTATGAGTGTGAACCAGGCTGCTGCTATAAGAAGGGGCAGCAAGACCCCTGTTAGTAAGACATGATTTCCCCATGATTTTCATGGAACACCAGAGCCAACTCACAAGTTCAGAGATCCTCAGGGATCCATGTAGATCAAAGTAATTTACAGGAGCCTGAGGCTAGCTCTACAAACTAAGCAAAGTCCAGTTCTCAGCCTGACAGTAATTGAGTGGGAGAGATTTTAGGCAAAACAAGGCCTCCACACTTTGTTCCTACACAGGTACAGTAAAGCAGCAGCAGAGCAGGTTCTCTGTTGAGCTGATCCTCTTTCATTGCAGATTTGAAGACACTACCACCAACTAGTAACTTCAGAATGTTTATTATCTCTCTTACATCCTTTTGCTCTGATGTTCTCCATGGAGCTGTTTGCCACCCAGGTTTGTTCTGCATTTCACCCAGACCACACAGGTTTAATTTTCAAGTGTCTTTTCCAAGCAAGAAGGGGAAAATTGATTTGCTACATTAGCAGGAAGTTAAGTATCTCTCCATGCAGTGGCAAATGCTTACCCTTTTTGATGGATGTGTGGGGAGCAATGGAGGGTAAGTTCACCTTTGATGTGGGTTTGGAGAGTTTCAGTGCTTTGTGTACTCTTTTGGGCTAAAGCAAACACAAGATAATTTGCCTTTCTGCAGCATAGTTTCAACTCAAGCTAGAATTTGGCAAAGAAAAACTGCTAATAAAACAAGTGTGAAGGAAACCCAGATATTCATGATTTGCATGGCAAAATCTTCTACACTCCTTTGGACACTAGAGTAAAAACAGGACTTTAAATTTGCAATATTCAGCTAGAAGCCCAGCAACACATCATGGCTTCCCCCTCAGCACTATCCAGAAACCAGACTTCAACCTTGCTCTCCAGAGGCAGGCCTTCAACTGACACCTCATGCTGCAGCTGCTGACAAGATAAACCTTTCTCCCTGCTCAGGCATGGGAGAGACAGAGATTTTGACCAGAACACTTCCGAGGACAGAAGCAAGAGCACAGAAGCCCGAAACTATTCTAAGGTACACCCCATATATTCATGAAAGGAGTCGAGTTATAGAGGGTGCAGTTCACAAACCAGTCAAAAGGGAAAAGAACTAGTTCAAAAAGCAGTGCAGTTATGAGTCTAAAGAGCTGGAAACAGTACTATTTCTCCCTTTTAAACTGCAGCAGGGTTTCCAGAAATCACAGCAGAAATGTGGTTGCCATACATTTAAGAAACTGACTTCAGGTGGGCAACCTGCTCTAACAGATTTTGCATTAGCACACCAAACTGTACTTGCTAACACTTCACATCAAAAAGCAGGTGCACACGTTCCCGCGCAAGCAGCAAACTAGGACTCCAAGCCGTGATCCAGTTGGAGCTCGATCCAAGGAAGCATGGGACACTGCCAGGGTTCGAACATGAGGCTTGGCTCCAGAAAGGATGGGAACCACTAGACGACACACTCTTTGGCACAGGTGGAGCACAACCCCAGAGATCTGGAAGACAATCAAGTACAGACAAGCCACTGCAGCCAGCGCTCAGTACAGCTTCACACAAGCGTCCTTCTGTAACCCTCCAGCTTTACAATCATTTGCACGGTGACATCGCAGCAGCAAACTGCAATATAAAGAGCAGCCATACTTTCAGAAATCAGTGTGGTACACAGCCCTGCAGAGTAATTCTTCATACAGGTAAATGTTGTCTAGTTATTCTTGTGGTATGCTTCTGACTGTCATTCAATCCACAGAGAATGCTATCAGTGCAGTAAGCTAATAGAACTGAAACCTTAACTAAGATTATTGATAGCGCCCTGTATCTAGTCCATTATAATCTCTGCACAGAGATTGTGAGTTCATAATAGCTAGCTATAAAATACTGTTGTTCATAAAGAAGGAAGATAAACAATGCACAGATACGTTGCTTAGAAGTACTCAATGATTTAAAACCTAAAAATATATGGTACTTGTTCCATCTAAAATGTCATTATTGTTTCATAAAAAGTTCACTGCACTGTCCTTTTAGTTACAAATTCTGTTTTTTCAAGGACAATCTAATACAGAGTCATTTAAATTGCTGGCATTTATATCTCTAATAAACTGTAACCTGATAATCAAGGACCATAAAGGATTATTTTTTTCTCTGAAATTATCCCGGAGCAGCTGTAAAAGTACAAAATCCACGGAACCGTGTGTACCCAGTCCTAATGACAAACACAGGTCTTCATCCTTGTGGCCTCAGCAAAACCCAATAGACTGGGCCCCTGAAAAGACTAAAACGGTTGTTCCCCTCAAATATTTACTCATACTTCCTCGTTTCTCAAAACAGATGCCAAGCTCCTGCTGCCTCTTCATTTTCAAGAGCATTTGGCTCTGTTTTAACTCTCCTGGTGCTCTGCAGGAGCAGAAAGGCCGGGTGCAGATTGCACCCACTGTCACATTCTCACCAGGAAGGGACTGGGAGAAGAGCTGCCCTTCTGTTTTACAAGGGTGCTCTGGGCGTTGGCATGTACATAAACAAAGGGGCTGTTTCAACTCCTCACAAAGACAGATTTTATTGACTTATTTATTATGCCTTCATTTTACTCAGAAAATGGACAGAAATACCCAGTTTAGATTCATTTTTATACAGAAATCCAGTAACAGCAGGAGAACTATGGTTGCTTGTGCTAACACAACGAGAACCCAAAGACAGCCTCAATGAGTTTGCCCTGTGTCTCAGCCAGACCCACAGGTCTCCAAATATTAAATTAAATGCCCTAAATTCTACATCAGCCAGATGCTGATGATTTGCTTTGTTCACCTCATTTCCATTTACCCTGAGTGCCAGCCATCAACACCACTTCCTCCTCTATAAACTTGTCCTTTCTCCTCCCCTCCTTGAATGCCATTTTCCCCTTCACTTTTTGTTGACTAAATTCAAGCTATAGGATGAATTTATGAGAAGAGGAAAATATTTTGTGGGCCAAAATAAGCCAAGACAGGTCTGACAGCAAGCAAGGCCCATGTTCATCTTGGGCCAGTCACACATTCCTGCTAATATGGAGGGAATGGCATTGCTGGCAGGATATCTGTGGGGAGCACAGGCTGCCCCATGTGCTGTCTCCCCAGAGATAGAGACAGCCTCACTGCTACCAGATTTCCTGTTTTAAAAGGGCAGGGAAGAGAGGCCTGTGTACAAGCAGTATAAATAAGTCCAAATAGAGACATAATTAGATTGCCTTTGCAACAATACCAAGAACAGCAAAATCACAAGCCTCCAGTAACAAATGACACTTTTGGTCTTGAACAGATTATAAGTACTATGGGATTGAAAGTCAACATTTTCCTTCCATTCACTAGCTCACATTTCTCTCACAATGGAGCCCCTTTATTAGCTAATCACACTCACCACATCCAAGGAAAGGAACAAGCAAACTGGCCTGCAAGTCTTCAGCTCTGTGAGGTAGCAGCTGCATGAAAGATTTCAGGGAGAGGTGAACTCAGTAGAGGCACACTGAGGGCACCAGGGACAGCTGCAGCCCTGGGTACTTTTGCTACTAAACACTCGCCAGAGTAAAGGGCTCTGAGAGCCACAGCTGTATATGAAGCCAATAGCTAAATCCTTTCATCGCAGTTTTGTTACTAATGATTGTATTGTTTCTCCACAGCAATGCCAACAAGCATTAATTCTTCTTCCTCTTTGTATCCTTTGGTGCTGATACCACTCTTCTCAGTTGCAATTTTGTCTGGCATCCAGAAAAGTATGCACAGGCTACATGCAGTCGTTTATACCAATGTAAAGCAGATGAAAATCACTTCAGTATCAGGATGGCATTTGCTACCTTGCTTGCTGCACTGCAGGCATCCACCCCTCTTCAGCCAGATGTGGTGCAATGGTGATTCCAGCCTCAGGCCTTTAAAGGCTGCAGCTCTGCTCTGTCCCATTCCCTTGCCAAAGGGCCTGTCTATAAAGTTTTCAGCAAGACACATTTATTGAAACTCTGAGTAAACCAAGGATTCATTAAATGCCCTATCAGATGTAAAACACATTCTGCATGGTCCTGCAAAGGAAATTTCTGCACTAAGATTAAAAGAAGTCACTGCCAAATATTTCAGAGAAATAATGTTTATAGATTGAGACTGATTCTGTCCTCCTTGCTGGAACTACAGCCACACAGTCAGTGTAAGCCAAAGCAAAATCAGGTTCTGGCTAATTTTGAAGTGCTGCATTGCTGAACCTCTAACTAGGTGGGGCAAGTGGGTGGAAAAGCTATTAGTAGCAAACAGATAATTTTGGCTACCTGGGAACTAGGAAATCAGGGAAGAGAAAAGTGGAAAAAATACATCAGGAACAACCAACCACCTTAAATAGGTCAGCATTTAGGAATGCAGAAGTTTGTCATACCCTTTTATTTATAAGGGTAAGTTTAAGAAAAAAAGACACAATTACAGCTGAAAAAACACCTCACTTAAAGACCAAAGGAATAGTTATGCTTCCTGCAACCTTCCAAAAGAAACATTTCTAAGGGGAAATATACACATAAAATACCATCAGAAACTCAGTAACAATTCTTTTAAAACTTCTGACCCATGGAGCAATTCCTTCCTAAGAATGTATTCTAGGTTTGAAAAGTCACTTCGTAAACACATTATGATTTTACAAAGGCTGTGTGTTGGAGCAGAAGCGTTCTCCAGTCAAGCAAAAGAACAAGCCCAATCTGTAGAGCTCCCCAGGCACAGTCATCCTGTCCCCAGCCACAGCATCTCTCCATAGACCTTCAGAGACGGACTAAGCAACATGGTACAACATTCATCCTCCACTAATATCAGGCCCATTATTTAGCCTTCACCTTTCCAAGTTCTGGATCCCAGTTCTGCTCACTCTGGTATCAACAGATACTAATGAAAAACTCCTTCTCCACAACTTGACTCCCTCATTTCCTAGGTTTCCCAGGCGGCCGTAACACACCCAGCTATCATGGGAGTCACAAGCCTGCACAAAGAACTGCAGCTTTGGGTCTGAAACGCGGTTCTGAAATTTCCCTTAAATCTCAGAATTTTGTAATTTTAAAGTCCGGCCTCAAGGGGGAGATGCCAGAGTTAAGGATCTTCATTGATCAGCATGTGCATATTGCAATAATCCTAAAATTCGGGAAGGCCCAAATTGCATTGCCAAGATAATCCTTCTCCTACAATTTCCCTTAGCCTTCGTGCTTTCAGTGACAACTCACACTGACCTTCTGCCAGCTGGAACCTGACCACTGCTCCTGAAATACAAATCCACATCAGTGAGTCAATTCCACTGAAAAGCCAATCCTGAAACCCATCCTTGTCAATGGGAGCCCAGAACTGATCCCATTGGCTGGACCAGATTTATGCATCAAGCATATGCTGATTATAGGAATGCCAAATGTGTTGCAGGATTATATCCTTAGCTTCCATTAATTTGCAGTGCATCTTTCCAGACAGCTAAAGTAGTAATCTTCTGCTCAATTTTCCACAGTTTGAATAAAAACACAGCTATTCAGTATCCTGCTTTCAGCAGCATGGACATCAACCCAAGCCTGGCTCAGTTAATAGATCTAAACTCTCAGCTTCATCTGGTTCCCTCTGGTACATTTGGCTTTCTCATCAGGATAAGCTTGATGCCATGCATTTCATGTCATCTATGGCACAGGGCAACATATTTACAGTGTTTGCAAAACAGAAAATATTTACCTTATTCATTTGATCAGGGTGCACACAGACTCCACATCTCTAATGACAGATCATGCACCACCAGGCTGCTTTAAGGAGTCTGAGAAAATAGGGAAGAGCCCTGGCTCAAGCTGAGGTCAAAAACCTGTAGATGATTTTCAGATAGATTCACTGAAGTGAGGCACATTAGGTCAGCAATACATCAAGAATACTACTGCAAGGGATTTTGTTACTGAATGTGGGAAGGAGTACAGATAGCTGCAGTTTCTGGGCATGCAGGTGATGAACCAAGGTGGATCAGTGGATAACAAAGAATACACATATTTAGAGGCTCTGGTGCAAGACACTGCCCATATATCATGAGTGTACATTAAAGACACAAGGCAGAGAGTTGTGGGTAGGTCAGCACCCTGTCTCAAAACTCACAGCACTTAGGTGAGTTTCAGGGACAGAAAATCCTGACAGTTGAAGCTGAATTTGGTTCAAGCCTGATCTCATCCTTAATCAGAAGCTGGACTTCGTCCTTTTCATTCACTATGGCAAAAACACGCACCTTCCTTTCAAACTATGGCCACATAGAAAGACCAGCTTTCAAATGTCCTTTGCAAGAGAAAAATGGGTTCTTTTCAACCATCGTAAAGCTATGGGCAAATGTATTGTGTCCTCTACATTTCTCTGAAGTTCCTTTCCCTCAAATGTAAATCTGTGCTGTAACCATGACTCATTCTTACTCAGCTTTTCTCAGATTTCCATAAGCAAACACTTGAAACATTTGTATATTTGTGCACTGAACATAATCTCACTTGCCTAGGTCTAACATCATATAATAAGCTTGGTACTGTACCTAGCTCTGGCATAACTCTCAGATTTGCTGGGGAGGAGATTGGCAGGTAAATCAGGGGGTTAATATCCTGGTGTTTTTCCAGCAGTCCCCTGCAGAACAGGCAGGCTTTCTCTAAACAAAACCAGAAGGGAAGCCATCCATGCTGCTGGCAGCAGCACACACTGCTTGAGGTGTCCCCTCCTGCAGACAGAGCTGGTGGGGAGCTGTGTCCCAGCACGGAAAGGCCAGCACGGGAGGGAATGTGGCCTCTGCCCAGCTGGTGCCATGCTGCTCCCAGGCAGCCCATGCAGTCACACTCTGCTTCCATGGCAAACTCGCTGTGTCCCGTGCACATGGTGAGGGCTGGGAAAGCAGCCAAGCTAAGGGCAGTCTCAGTACTGTATCACTTGTCCATTCAAGTTCTCCGCTGATATTAATGGGACAGATGGAATAAGTGATTGGTCTCTAAGTGATCAAGCTTCTACTGGCTCAAACTGGAGCTTGAAGATAACATGTACGGGCAATAAACTCTCTAAAGAAGATTTACAAAGCAACAGATAATTTGGTCGAACAAAGCTAAGTTATAAGACATTTGCAAAGCCCCAAGCTCACCTAAAGGCACAAAGAACTCAAGAAAGTATCAAAAAAGTTATACAAGGAAAGAGAGAGAATAAAATAAATTCCCCTAATGTACTACAAATATCAACCACCACACACTACCTACAAACCATATGTTTTGCCCATCTGTTCTGTTATCTTCAACTAAATTTATAGTATTTAGGCTATCAGAAGAATTGTCAAGCCTGAGCTGGGCAGGATTATAAAACCTAGGTGTTATTACACTTTAAAAGACATTTTCCCCTCCCCCCACCACACCAGGCACAAGATTATACATTTCTCTCTTGCAGCCTCCTGGCTCTGGTACTACAGAGGATGCTATGCTTGTTCTTATCTACAGTAAGTAGTAGGGCATCCCAGCCCCCAACAAAAGAAGAGTTCCTCTGCCTTTCTGATTTTTCTCTTGCCCATCCTTCTCTCTAGGTAGGTCAAAGAGAGAGGTGCCAAGGCTGAGGGTGCAGTGTCATTTCCTGTGGTGCTGCAATCCAGTGAAGCCCACATGAAGTCAGCGGAGAGCTCCTAGTTCTGCCTCAGCAAGGGTCAGCTCTCTGGGGCAGAGTTCCAGGAGCAAAATTTAAATCCTCCAGCTGCTGAGCCAGAATTTCAAATTTGAACCATCAGGGGTTATAGATCAGGCCTATGATTATTAAACGGCAGTGCAGGCAAAGGATTAGGGCATTTGCTTCAAAAGCATATGTGCACTGGAGGTCTCTTTGGGAAGAAAACAGTAAGGCCCCCTAAGTGATCCCTTCCCACCAGTCCAGATGCATTACAAACCAGAGAACACTGTGTTCCTAATACTGAGACTACTTCCACTGACTGCATGGCGCTCAGGAAGCCAACAGCTTTTAAGCTGGTCTAGGCTCTGCTCTAAACAGAGCCTGGAATGGCTCAGTCTACTCCTTCCCTGCTAATCCTATAGCCAGTCTTTTCAGTGCAGCTCAGCATGCCAGATATTTAAGATCCTTTAAAACAGAGCCCAAGTCTTGGGGGCCTGCATTTCTAAGTGCTCCTCTCCACTGCGTGCTTCCATCTGAGGTATGTTAGATCTCTTCTGTACGTGCAGCAACAGTGCTTTTCAGAGCATGCACGCACAGGGGGAACCTGCTTGGAAAAACTCAACTCTGACTGTCAAGTCAAACAACAGCCCTTAATGCTGAACCCTCCCCGCTTTGTGCACCAGACTCTCCAGTTAGAGCATAGCTTGCAGCAGCTATCTACCTCTGAGCACCTCTTTCCAGAAAGCAAAGTCATTTGCACAGCTCCAAAAGCCTCCTAGGAAGTCCACAAATAAGTACAGCAGGGAAGATTCCAGTTTGCTTTTTCAGTTGCAAAGGATTACGGTAAACGTAACAATTTTCTGCACAGAAGGTCTTTAAAGAGTGTGCAGAATTCCAATAGGTGTCTCATTAATGCCAAGTCGTGGAGCAAATGGTGCTGCACTCCTGCTGTCTGGTCCACCTGCCCGGTGCCAAGTGGTTCCCTCCAGTGCTGCCTCAACCTGCCGACTGCCAGGTGATGGTCTCCTGCTGCCCCGAGCCCTGCTGTGGAACCAGTGCTGCCTTCACGATGTTCCCTCGTTTGCTTCAAGAGCTGATTTCTGAAAGGTGCTAAAGCTCAGCATCGAGCCCTGGGAGAGTCCAGCTGCCCTTTTGCCCTTAAACAGCATGGACAGAGGACATGTTGGCACAGCATCATCTCCCTTCTGGTTTCCAGGATGCATGGCAGATTGCAATGCAATTTTCCTCCCAGCCCCTCTGTATTCATGACTTCCACCTATTGTAATCAGCAGTCATTTCTGAGCCTGTCACTGTCACAGAAGAGGCAGATGAGTTTAGAAACCAGTGAAAAGTTCCGTTCCATTTTTTCAAACATTGCTGCACACAACAGGGTTGTGGATATCCATTCAAACTGCACGAAGTTGAGGGGGCTTTTTGTTTTGACTTGGAGGTTTTGATTTTTTTACAGACCTTTTCAGTAAAAGGAAAGACTTGCATTGTGGACACCCACGTACTGGAAAGGAGGGCCAGGCTACAGAGTGAGCCCTTATCTTTCCTTCTTATAATGTTCAATCAAGTCCAGTCAGGTAGAGCATCAGACACCCCAGAGTGCCCTGGAGAGTGGTAATCAGAGCAGGCAGGAAATGTGGGAGTAAATCCCACTTCTAGGCAGTTATTTCCCTGGCTTTTACTACAAATAGACCTGCGTTCAGTGGCTCAGCAGCAATATTAAAAAAATTAAATTTCACAGTGAACAGGAGGACTTTTAAGAGGATCTGCTTGTGGTGAAAAGTTTCCTTTTTTAACCCTTCCAGAAAAATCACCTACGTTTAAACGAAAGAAAAAAATTTTCAAAATATTCTATCCTTTTTCTTTAGACAGCAGGAAAAAATACATCCATTTAGAAATCTGAGTTTTTAAGCTTGAATTGTCGCTGCAGAAAAGAAAGCCAATCTCTACAAATGCCCCAAACTAAAATGCTTTGAGAAGTGTAGAACAGGTTTTTTTGATACAGGTATAGCTATATTGCTATAATATAAAATATTTCAACACTTACAGCCAAAAGTATTAATTGAATTTGATCTAAACTAATAGCTGCCTTTGATGGCTTGAAGATTGCATTTGTGGCAAATGAAACTAATTAGGTTAAAATAATCAATTTTTTAGACAAGTTGTTTGTCTTTTCAGATTTTTTTGTCTTTTAATGAAAAAAATTTAAATGGTTTAAAAAAAATTTAAATGGTTTAATTTCAATATTGCATTCAATGTTGTGTTACAAACATACTAAGTTTACAAAAGCTCTTCCATTCTTCAAATCTTCCTAAAATCTTGTTAGCAGGGTTGGGTCCTTTTTTCCTACACATATCCCCATTGATAGCTCTAAATATGAGTCCAAACTCCATCCCTTGTAATATCTGTGTAGGGCTAATAAAAGACAATCACACAGGCAAGAGAAGAGATTTCTGAGAAAGGAATAACTCTGCTCATTTTTATCCAAGGAAGTGGGCAGAGGATTACAAAACATCTTCACTTTTGTAAAGCAAAGAAATCTGACCTGGAGCTGACAAATGGGAATCCAGGAGTCCTGCAATGCCATTTGGACAGAGTCACTTTGGGAGTGGAGCAGGCCACGGAAACAACCCACGTTTGAAGGAAATCAAAACTTTATTCCAAAGTTAATCCAGGATTTCAGAAGTCCTTTTGTATATATGATATGAAAGAGATCAGTGTACAGGATAAGCAAAGATAAAATCTTGCACAAGGGCAAGAAAGCAGGCCTTGGCACAGCAGGATTTAGGAGCAGGGCTGTGCTGCACTCATTCCCCTACGTGTGCAGGAGTGCACCCACATGCACGTGTGCTGCACGCCTGCAGCCGTGCTCACTCTGTTCATTTGAAACCCTCTTCTTCTCACAATTCCTGCCCCTGAGTAACACCATGTGCCGCCGATGTCGCAAGGCAGGACAGTCGGCCTGTGATCAGCCAGCCAGCCAGAAAGAACAACACCACTGGGGATGTACAGTTTTGCCTTTTCCCACATTGAATGGGGCATTAACTTCAAAGTCTATGACCCTTTAAATCTTTAACAATAATTAATAGGAGAAAGATGACTAATATTTGTGTTTGCCATTAAACCTGCTCTTGGGAGAGAAAACAAAAGCTCAAAGAAAGTGACGTTTTGTGCAAGCAAAGTCAACAATATTAGTTATTCCTGAATTAACTCTGGTGTTAATGCTTTACTTGGCCTTGTGCTCCCAAGTGGATTGCATTTAGCACTTCAGTTCCTACAGTATGAAATATTTCACTGCATAGATCTCCCAGTGCTAACTAGAGCAACCAGAGGGCTGCAGCAATGTCTGCCAGCTGCCGTGGGCTACTGCAGCCCTAAGAAACTGCCACAGTCCAAGAAAAATCAGCTCACACTGTCCAGTCCTGGATTCCAAACCTTGGGCTTGTGGCCTCCACAGTGTCCCCAGAGCTGGGGTACTGGACTCTGTGGGGAACCAACACACCAAGTGGGCTGATGCTTTCCTAGCCCAGAGGAAAACTCACATTATCATGTCTAGGCATTGGCTTCAACACTGCCCAGAGCGAGTCAATATTTCACTTCAGAAGGTTTATTTTCTTAAGACGTAGTCTGATGGGTTGGGTTTTTTTCATCCATCAAGATCAATGTATCCTAGTCTAAAATGTGAATTTACAGAATGATTTTAAGAGGACTCTGTGTTCATAACATCTCCAGTGTGCCATCTCAAGGAAAACTGTAAAAAAATTGGAAAGCTGTTTCTTCACAGAGGTCTGATAGGCAGAGCCAGGTTTCTTCCACCCTGTGTGTAACAGCCCTACCAAGAGATATATGTGCACATGTAAAGAGTTCAGAGTCTAAACCAATAAAAAAGACAAACTCTCCAGTTTTTCCTGTGCCAGCTTTAAACAGCCCATGGAAAGAGAAGTAGTAAAGTTGTAATTTTTTCCTAAGCTTTCACTGCAGATGCACACAGGGTCATTTTAAGATGCTGCCATGCTCACCAGATCCTGGCGCTGCTTTTTGCATACCAGTGCATTAAGGCAGGTCAGCAAATCCCCTCCACTGCTCACCCCTGAGCCAGGGACACAGGCAGTGAGAATTTGTTCAAGTATCCTGCAAAGATCATGGGGAAGTTGGGAAATATAGGAATGCCCTGTGGTAAGGAGATTTTCACACCCAGCTCTGCTGAGTGCTCTGCAAGCATGAGCTAAAGACATGCCAAGACAAGTGGAGCCTCGGCCAGAAAGGATGGAGCTAGCAACTGCATTCCATGCTCCCTCTGTCCCCTGTTCAGGCAAACTTGCTACCACATTCAAGAATAAGATGTGCCCCAGGATCCAGAGAACAACCAGATATGTAAACTAGCACTGGAGGCCAGTCCCTGTTTCAAAGATATTAACTTCCTTTGGAATTTTCAAGCCCACTAATTTGTTTGGGTTTTTTGCCTTATTTTAGGCATCACTTGATGTCAGGCTGCCATTTAAAGGCTATTTAAATTACTGTAGGAAAATAAAATTTAAATTAGATTTTTTCCCGTTTTGGATTCCTACCAATCAATAATGGAGCAAAACTGAGATGGAAAATGAATGTCCCTTATTTCAGGAGAGCTCACTGCAAGGGACTGATCCAAAAGCCACTAGGGAGTTAATGGATTACATCCCTAACAAGTTTCAGATGATCAGTCATTTCCATCAGTCATTTGCAGAGATGGAAATGAACTTCAAAGGGTTTGATGTAGAACTGAACTTCCAAGGCTTTCTATCTGAACATCCTGGGACTTAAAGGTATGTTTCCAATCATCTGCAGATGCAGCCTGTAATGAAAGGAAACAGAACCCTAAAGGTTCTGCATTTTGCAGACAGAGAGGTCAAAAAAAGTGTTTTGTTTTCAGGAGATGGTCAGTTCATTCTCCCACTGATTCTTATCAGACACTCACACAAGCTGGCAGTGAACCACAAACAGGAGCCAAACTACTGGAATTTAATGGCTCATTCTCCAAAAACCATATTGGCTTATAAAGATAGACTGTGTTCTCATTCAGTGCTAATTTACTTTAACAATAAACTTATTGTGACTCATATTCCCACTTCAAAGAGAGATTTTATGTGGCAAATGGGAGGGGCATAAGTGGGAGTTTTCCTCTGGTGAATAAAACAAAGATACAGTAAGGTGAAGGAAAAAAGCCCAGTAATTACCCTCCATAGGGTGTAAGGCTATATAACAGCAATGCCTCAAATTATTTGCAGACATGTCCACATTTGAGAGAAATAAAAGCTTCCAGAGGATAACACACCTGTGCCACGGGTTATTGCCCTCACTTGCAAACTAGAACTGCCCAACAGATGTTTATTCCACCACACACAGGCAACAGGAGCAGTAGGAAAGACTTTGCCTCTTTGAGAAGTGGAAAATTATTAAGCCCCCCATAAACTGGGACAAAGCAGCTTTGCCTGTACCTCTTCCTACAGCAGCTGCTACAGCAGCTGCTCCCACCAGAAGAGCTGCTCATCCCTCGACAGGATAAACCCGGACGTGAGCCAGCCCAGAGGCTGCCCATGAGGTGGGCAAGACTCAGAGGGGACAAGAGAGGGACACCTGAATCTGTGGGAAGGTGCCAACAGCCAGGGACATGCAGGGAGAGCAGCCTTGAAGTGCACAGGGAAGAGGCAGGTGCAAGAGGGCTCCAGCATTCCTAGAAGACTCCATCAAGCCCACCATGTAGCCCTGGCAGCAAAGCTGCTCAGTGATTGCTGAGGCACGACCAGCCCACCCCATCAGAACAACTTGGATCCAGCAGCCTGAGCTTAAGACAAATTGACACTTCAGCATTTTGGAGCCATTGTCCAGGGTTTTCCAGCATGGTTTACAACCCCACCCCAGAATGTCTGGCTGGGCTAGTCCTGACATAGCCATGAAAGACTGCAACACATTGAGGGACGGATTCCTAAAGGTACCTGGGGCTGTACTCCCATCAAAAACCACAATGTGAATATCTGTGGGGAGCTGGCTCTAGCATCTCCCCTTTCTGTTGTTATTACATCCATAGCAAATACATTTTTCTTTCCTTTCTCTTCCTAAGCAGCCCAAGCTTTCACAGCAGCGCTTGATTCAGTCCAAGCACCGCTGGAGCACAGTGCATTATCCCCAGCATTATCAAAGACTCTACCCTGGAAGAGCAACCCAAAAGAAGAGCTGTTTGCAGGATGTTGGAAGGGACAAGGTCAGCCTGGCTTCTGCCCTGTGTGCCACAGCTGCCTGCAAAAATGCTGACAAAAACAGTTTTCCTTGAAAAAGATCAATATCGTTTTGTTCAAACCAAAATGTTTGGGGAAACATGTCTATTATGATAAAACTGTAATGGGGAAGAGAGTCCAAACATTCCACTGCAATCCTATCATACAGTTAATACGACAGTAAATATTTACATTGACCCTTTGTAGCCATGCATTCGATATTTAATATGGCTATTACATTTAACATTAAAACTAATAGAACAATTTCTGAGGAAATAATCAACATTTCCCTGAATTTGCTTAACATAAGATGCTGAGATTTTAATTTTTCACTTCAATTTTTAAACACCTAGACTTCGTGCCAGACAGGAACTTTGGCTACTCACCCCCAACAGTCCAAGGTCAGAGTAGATCACTAGAACTGCTGGTACACCTCCAGCCTCTTGTTCCTGCAGGAGCCACTGGGGGGTGGTGCCCCAAACAGGTTGTCACAGGGCAAAGCTGCTGCAGAACAGACCTGACCCGCTCAGCACAGCACAAGTGAAGAGGCAAAGACAGCACTACTGGCCAGAGCCTGCTCCTAGAACACTCTCCCCAAGGGTCTGCCAAATGGTCTCTCATCACATAGAGGCAATTGGAGACACGTGTTTGACCACAACAATTTTTTCATCTTTTGCCCCAACTTGTCAGTCTGTCCTTGAAGATACTACTATTTCCTTCTAACTGCTGAACAGCCAGTGATCTCCATCTTGCAAGTGTCACACACATTATTCAAACCAACCTCATTTCACCCAAGTGCACTGGGAGATCCATCATTCAAAGCACCACGTTGGCTCCCAGCCTCAGCAGCACAGGCCTGGAGCGTGGTGTCAGCCAACACCTCTGAGTGTGTTACACCCACCACGTATGATGCCTGTTTCATCTGCTGCTCATTTGTTGCGATTGCTCGGCAGCTGAAGTTCTTACTTGCAAATTGAGCTCTCCAGATAAGGAGCTTCTTGCTGTGCTCCACAGTTGTGCCCATGCGTCATTAGAGAAGTTTGCCTGAAGAACAGGTTTCAAAATGTTTTGCGGAGTTGCCATCTACCTTTGTTAAGTACAGCATTCACTCAAGCTTATCTCCAGCTACATAAAGTGTATACAACTACATACACATACATCTCCATCGTCATCTCTTACCCTAGCAAAATACAAAATCCCAAAAGAATGTTTCCTCCCTTAATGGTGGGCATGTAAAGATGCTCAATCAGAGGCACTCAGAGCATGTTTAGAGTAAACACTTGAAGAGTGGTCATTGAAGCCAGCCACATTTTCTTTTCTCAAAGCCCATCACCCTTTCTTTCTTTTCCTTGCTGACTGGCAATTTTCTGAAATGCCAAGTGCACTGCCTGGTATAAGCAGCCTCATTTTTCATCAGAAATGCTCTAAGTGATCCTGCTTTGCACATGGAAGTTGTACTAGATGGTCTCAAGAGGGCCTTTCCAGCCTCACCTGTTTTCCTTCACAACAAAACCAAAACAATGTGGGAGAAAGATCTAAACAATAAAACGTTGTTACTTCCAAAGGAAAAAACTCTGTTCTTCCTGCTTCATTCACAACCTGCTGCTGCAGCCTTTTCCAGAATATCTCTCAATACTTCATATAGTCAAAACCTGATGCATTATCTATCAGCTGGATGCAACTGGGAATCTTGCCAAAATATTTAACAGGCGTCTTGCAATATTTGTCAGGCATTTTACAGCATCAACTGTGAGTCAGGTGAAATTTGGGGAATTTTAACTTGCATTTGTTTAAACCACACATTGGTAGGCTGTCTCACTTACTGGAGTGGGTTGTACGTGCTTAAAACAGCCGCCCAGTGCACCTGAAAAAAAAAACCCACCAGAAATTAGGAAGCAGTTGAGAGTCTTTTACTCTAAACTCTCATAATTTTTACTATTCTATTTGGTGTGCCCGAGTTGAACACTATAGTGTAAAATAAATAGCTTCACCTTAAAACTGTCATTTTTGTGAATTGCATGCAGTACACATTATAAAATCTTTCAACTGGATTAGGAAACCTAGGACTCAAAAGTAGGCTGAAAAAGATGTAGGTAATTTCCTGGTATTTTTAGGATAATTTGGGCAGCTTCTTCTACCTCTTCTCTTGCATCACCAAAGGACTGTGATTATACCAAGATCTCGCAAATCCAGTACCCTAGAGGGGATTCCTGACCAAACTGCATATGTATAACCCCAAGTCTTCTTTGGCCATGGTGAAGGTTAACAACTTCCAGACTTTTCCAAATGCTACTTTGTTTGTCTCTACTGATATTTTATTCAGGGGAGGAATGAAAAGGACACATTTTGGTTTACCTATTTTATTCTGCAAATACCTCCATGCCACTTTAGACACTTCTGAAATGACAAATCACTTACAGGTAGTATAGACGCCTTCCTTGGCATCCCTGCTGCTGTAGGTGCAGCCAGGTTGTCAGTTTATAAAGAGAAATTGTCTGCAATGCCCTACATTGGCCATGAAATCATATTGCACATTATTTTCCTTTCCATCTGCACTTCCCACTAATCACAACAATCTACAAGGAAGCAGGGCTTAATACTTCCAGTGCATCTTTGCCTGACAGCTTTGTTACTTAAATACAGTCTGTACTTCCCACCTGGTGCCATGCAGTCCACTCTCCCTGCTGGCACAAAGCTGCCCCCTCCGCTCTGCTCCCTGCCAGCATCCATGGGCAGTCATGAGATGCGACGGCAGGGAATTGAGGCAGTGAGTTGCTACAGGCAGCAGAAGGAGCACCTCAGACACTGACATGGCTTCACCCAGCACTCACTTGGTGAACTGAGCTGTGCTGTGCTTGGGCTTTTCTTGTTCCTGTTCACCCTGTAAAGCAATGCTTACATTTGGTTTTCCTCCAGGAAGGTGAATGCCACCATTTGTGTGGGATGGAGCAAAGGCTTTTGCATCCCTGTTCAGGCAGCTCACCCTGGCCTGACACAGTTATGAACTCCACACTTCTGCTATTGCTGGTCCTTTATGACCTTGACCTTACAGTTACTCCTGTGCCATTGGGGTGTCTTGGCCTGAGCAGAGGAGCAGAAATAATTCCTTAATCTGGCAAACGAAAAAGGGAAGACTTAAATGAGGTGCTACAGATTCTTCTGCCAGCTCTCTGGACTGAAGACAGCAGAGCACACAATCAAGGGGCTTTGCATGGGCTTCCTGCTGAGAACTCCAGTCCAGGGAGCACAACTTTCCACAAGAGAGAACAGGCAATTGCTGTATTCAGGTTCGCCTGCTGTCTGGGCTCCCGTGTTCTACCACTGTGCTGAGGGTCCTAAGAAGCTGCTGATAATGAGGGTATGTATGCTCTCGCTCTTCCTTCAGCTGCAGCATAGAAATAAACTGAGGCACAGGCCATCTCAGGGTATCTGTAAATACAGCCTATCTAATATTTCTCTACACCTTTACAGCTGCTGAGATAGCAGAACATGAGGGTGTAGGAGTACAGCAGTGACGTGTTCTCCAGCTGACTCAGGAATTCCAGGTGAAGGGATGAACCACCACTGATTGGCAGAAGTACCTTATATGTTCAGACCTACTGCTTTAGACTACAAAAAATAAAAGGAAGAAGAATAAATGAAAAAAGAGAAAGGTATTAGTGGTAATAGAACAATATCATCTTCTAACACATTTTCCACTTCCACAGAAAGCTTTACATAGCAATAATGTCAGCGGTATCAGAAACAGGTGTTCTTTCTAGGAAAGGTCCAGCAGCAAAGGCAATTTGTGTCTCTGCCATTTAAAATGTCATGCTGTCTGCAGGAGAAGAGAGGAGAGCTATTAGATGAACATTTATTTGCTGCATTTTAAAACTCTGGCACACTGTATCAGAAGACACTTTAGCCTACCTGGGATTCTGGTGTCAAGTACACAGCCTGCTAGTTAATGAGTTACTTAATAGCTCATAAAGTATCCCCTAGACTCCCCTCAAACTATAACCATTCCCATGCAGCAAACTGAGCATTGATCACACACTTACAAGCATCTTCCGTATCAAATGTCAGAAAGCAGAAGAAAGATGGTGCTAAGGGCCATTAAATTCTTGATACTTTTTGTTGAGGGATGGGAAGACTGGCATCCTGTCCGCATGCTGGGAGACAGACCCTTCCAGGCTGCCATTTCATTTTGTCACTAAAATACAAAGAGACAACTATACTGTGTAATCATCCCATAACACTTCAGCCCAAGCTTTATACCAGGATTCTATACTGTGCTAAATCAAGACACAGTTTCTCTTTTCCTGGAAGATAGGCACAGCCCTCGGCACCTCACACAGACTGTAGCAGGAAGAGAACGTGGCAGAAGCTAAGCTTGGTTTCCTCTAGATCAAAGGGCACTATCTATTGGCACAATAACCCCAGCTAAAGTGTCTGGATGGACTTTGAAATATGGCAGAAAACGTGAAAGTTTGCAAATTAACTTTTATGTGCCACCCCATTCGGCCGGTGTAAAGCACATTAAATGCTGCCATGGAGTGTGTTAGAGAAGGTACTGGATGGAGAACATTTAATGTGAACAGCTGTACTTGCAGGGTCACTGGCAATAGCAGTGGTTATCTAAGTGACTGACAAACCAAGCCTCCAGCTCAAAGGTTGCTATTTCATTTGTATTTGTGCTTACGTCCTACTACTAACACGTGTTTCTTTCCTCACACACAAAACC
Source organism: Oreocharis arfaki (assembly GCA_013398015.1). Classification (NCBI taxonomy): domain Eukaryota; kingdom Metazoa; phylum Chordata; class Aves; order Passeriformes; family Paramythiidae; genus Oreocharis; species Oreocharis arfaki. The sequence goes on from VZRR01003128.1 coordinate 634,891, forward strand.
TCAGTAAGAAACCTATTTAAACTAGAGTATCTGATCAATAGTAGAATATAGTGCAGTCATAAACTATAAAAAAAAAAATAATGAGAATTTGAAACTATCTTGCATGTAGTCAGAGAGCTATCATTCTGTCCTAAAGGGTTTTATTCCAGGAGAGGTCTGGTCTAAATGAGTATTCCACATGTAGTGGCTTATGGATATGCAATGTATGCCTAAGCTAGTATAGCAAATAATGAGTGAAATCTTAGCAGGAAACATAGGGCACTTACTGGAAGAAGGTTTTTCCAGACAACTGTGATTTCAACATTAGAATTCTAAAATACTTCAAGAGTCAACTTTTCTTCATAGTGCATTCTTGCTATACTTCACAGATTCAGCACTGCATGCAAAGCATGCATCACAACTGAAGTATGCTCACAAGCAAGTAGCTCATCTGTAAACACACATTCTGTGAACACATGCACTGTACCTGTGCTTGCAGGCGCAGTTTGCAGCATTCAATGTTCCTTAACTTCCTGAGAATCTGTGGGCTGTTTTAACAAGAGAATTAAATACCCTTTTCAGTAATTATCTCTCCTTCCCCACAGCCGTCTGGAGAATTTTGTTGTTGTTTTTTGATTATTTTTGCTGCCAAATGCACACAATTACAGCTGTATAAGGTAGCTTCTGTCTTCCTCCTTTGCTTCCACAAGAACAAGCTTCATTGACCTAAGAACTTCCAAGGCAGTGTCACTTCACTCGTGTTAGTATGCATGGCTGTGCTGCTGGAGCTGCAGAGAAGGCCTCCAGGGCTTGGCATTTCAGCATGATGCCAGCAATGACATAATCTCTCAGCAAACCCTTGGAAGAACCTCCTAAGTTTGGGTTGGGCTGAGCAGATCTGGACAGGTGCTGGTGTGTTGTCAGGCAGAGCTTTCCAGGAGCAAGGCAGAATATTGTCCCACCACAGGCTCGCGGAGCACAGCGTGGCCCTGGAGTGCACCCACTTGGGGAAGCTCATTTCTCTGCTACAGCTCCCGGGAGCCACTTCTTGGTGCTTCTGCCTTCTGCAGAGTGAAAGGGGTAACCGAGCGGGAGGAGGCCTGCAGAACCTCACTGTGCAGGGGGCATTTGCCAAGGAGAGAAGCAGGTTGGCTTTAGAAGCGTCACGATGCATTTAACCAAACTGACAGAACAGGAAGAAAAAACAAAAAAAACAAACTCAAGGCAAACTGCATTTTATCTGGAAATTATTAATATTTGAGACAATAAAGGCAGACCCCCTGAATACTATTTGCATAGAATCCCTCCTCAGAGCCAAACCACACTTTAAAGGACTTCATCTCGAAAGAGCTCTGCCGAATTGAAACAGAACTACTACTATGACTAGAGGGTTTTAGTGCCAAAAGATGTCAGATTGAACACGAAACAGAATTTTCATTCTTTTGTGTCCTCCATAAATATTAACAACTTGACACCCCATAATGAAAGCAAAATGCACTTAAGCACGGGCAGAAAAACCAAACCTAGCCAACCATTCTTCTTTTAGGATTACAATTGGAAATTAGTTGTAGAGGTCAGAGTTTTCCAGCATCACTGTAGGTTGGGATTAACTCCATAGACATTGAGCACACAAGAAGAGAATTTGGCCTTGCATGGTGCAAGAGGATTGCAATTCCCTGAAATAGCCACCCCATCCTTCCAGCCCTTAGCTGGATGGAAGCAGCTGCTCCTTGTCTACCAGCTGGTCTCAGCCCACACTCGTGGCCAGCGAGCAGAGGAGGGAAGCGCAGCACAGGGGGGGCACAGCACCTTGCTGGCCTGCTCAGGACCCCTCCTGAAGAGACCCGACACCCACTGTGGCCAAAAGGCAAGAAGTGACAGGGAAGGCAGAGCAGCCAGGATTGGCTGCATCATATTGCTCTGATCCACTTTTCTCATATATCTGATAAAAGCACCTGAGTGTCTTTAGAGAGGGGGAAAAAAGGTATCAATTAAAATCAGAAAATAATGTTTTTGTATTGGTCCTCATGCCCATCAAAAAAGGTAGGACACTTCCTCTAGGCAAGAACTTCCACCCTCCAAGACATGCAACAAAATACTAACTATAGTGGGAAAAAGAAATACATGACTCCCACCCCCACCCAAACAACAACAACAAAAAAAAAGGCAAGAAGGTAAGCTTAAATCAGTCTGGATTATCCACAAAGCACAGGATCTGAATTCTGTGTTTCTATTCAAGCATCTCTCAATAAAACTTTTCTAGACTGGTCTTGGAGAAAACAGAAGACAGGAAATTTCCTCTGTGTGGGAAAAGTATTGAAGAATAAAAATATTTGTTTCAATTATTCCCCCTGCACAGGCCAACAAAGGCTTTTGCACACACTATAAGGGAAGAAACATTTAAAGTATTTAGGTTCTTGACAAGAGTAGCACAAGTCATTTAATATATCTCTGCAGTCTTAAAAATAAAATTAATTTAAAAAGCAGAATGTTGCTACCACCATATTTACTTCCACCACTTTTCTTCCACCAATTTTAGAGCCAACTTCAGAAAAGGAAACGAGAATTAAAGGGGAAGTGGTGCATCAGGCAGTAAGAGTACTCCCCAACCAATCACAAGTATTTGAACTTTTTACTCTTCAGGCTTTGCAAGTGCCCGGAGAGCTTTTTGAATGCCTGCCCTGCTTACCACAGAGTTTTACTTGCTGTGTCTGAGGCAGGAGCAAACTCACCTCCCTGGAGGCTCTGGACACAGAGACAAAGAACAGCTTTGCTCAAGGAGAGCTCCTTCTCAATAGTGAGGGTATGCACGAATGCTTTGCCTGCAATGCCCTGTTGCAGGGATCAGGGCCTGCCTGAGCTCCAAGTTATGTTTCCACATTCTCCAGCACAGAAGGAAGGCACTGAGGAGTCTGTTGCTTAAACAGTTTCTTTGTGATTAATTACTGCATGGGAAGAGAGTAGCCTTAGGTAAATTTCTGAACCTCAAACTACATGTTAGAAAGACAATCCCAACATCGAAGAAACACAGAAGACAAAGAATCCTGTTGTTTCTAGCGTGAAAGGAAGTCTCTTTAAAGTCTGGGGAACTCAGTAAATAGCTCTGTGGGGAGGTATTTCTGCAGCAAGGGATATCAGTTACTGCCATTGTCCTGGCTCCTTCTTTAGCACAACCTCGGAAACACTGACCTCACCCATCAAACACCTCCTGTAGAAATCTCAGACCCTCCTGAAGGGAACCCAGCCCTGCTTGGAAAGTCGTACTGTCTCCTACTGAAATAAATCGTATTTTCATGCTCCAGTAAATACAAACTGCGGGTGTACCTCCCTCAAGGAAGGGTTAGAACTCTGCAATGTTCCTAATCTCTAAATTGTTTAGGTAATTTCATTTGACTTTGCTGATAGATCAGGAATGTATTTTGCAGAATCATTTACTGATTGCCCATTTCATTCCTTTTGAAGTGTTTCCAGAAAGGCAGGGAAAGGACAGGGACATTTTCTATATTGTCTTTCCTCCACTTGCACCATTAAGATATTTGTTCTTAGGTGTTCAAATATCCTCTCCAATGGAAAGAGGGTAATATTCACTCTCTCTGCCTTTTGCTGCCCACCACTACCCTTACTGCTCCCTGGCAGCTGCTTTAGGGGGATGTGCAGGAGCAGCTGCTGTAGGAGTGCACAGAGGAGCGATGACCTCTGGCAGAGGTAACTCACACCAGTGCTTCTAGGAGAGGCCACAAGCCACCCCTTACACCATCACCCTTTCAAAACTCCTGCCACAAAAGTGCTCTGAGCTCCCCCAGTTGCCTGTACAACATGGCCTCCAGTGTTTGACCAGTTCCAGAAAGGGCTTCACCAGGGCAACCTACATTTATTTAAGAGCGTTTTGACCAGGCTGTGCAGGTACTTCACTGCCCAGTCAGCAACTGCTCAGGTGAGGAGCTTCTACTCTAACCCCAGCCACTGGATCCCAGCAGCCTGCCCTATCCAGCAGATGCTACTACCCTTCCCAGGGCTCAGGTTTATTTGATCCAGCTTTTATACAAAAGCACATAAAAACAATATAAACACATTTATATAAGAGACAAATGCGTGTGTTTAAATTAGCTCATTCCACAAACACAGGCTATTGAACAGTCCCATCTGCACATGGGGAAGGCAGCAACGGCCAGGTGCATGTGTAGGAGAAAAGAAGGATGAAGGAAGGAGGAAAAAAACAGGAACAAGAGCTGAGTGCAACATGAGGATGTACAGAGAAGGAAAAAAGACAGACCCTCTTGCGTCTCAGCCGCAGATGGGGCTGACCCGTGTCACCACTGCTAAAGCTGGTGTGAGGTGGAAAGGCAGTTCCAGGGCTGTGAGTGGAGATCCTGCAATTCCACCACCATCAGGCTTCACTCCTCAAGGGCTTTCTGCAACATGCTGGGCCTTGGCAAGCCTGGCATTCACCTGAGTGTGTCTGACAGCCCTGTGGGCTGCCTATACTCTGACGGCCATAGCATTTCACTGGGAACGAACAGGGGCCTGACAGAGTGGAAATAGAAGAAAAAGAGCAAAAAAAAAAAAACCAATCCAAACATCCCGGTCCACCTCCCTGCCATCTGCTGACATGCAAGTGGCCTGTCCAGAGAAAGAGTTACAGTAGCCCTGAGAGTGGCCAGACCCCAAACTTCTCTGGGAACACCAGCTAGGATGAGTCCCCAGCATTACTTCATGAGTTTGACTTAGATATGGCATTTCAGTTTGAAAGAGGTTTTTTGAAACATGCTAAAGCTGAAGCAGAAAGTCAGAACTCCTAAACTGACATCCTTTGCTCTGACCAGGAAGTCAAGATGACAAGTGCTCAAAGGCAGCAGGCTACACCAGAGCAGAAAACCCCTTGTCCTGAGAAGGAAAGCTGTAATGAGACAGAATCCATAAATACTCAATGCCTGGAGTCTGGTCTGGATAAAAACCACAGGGAGTGCCCTCAGGACTGAGTGTAGTGCTCTATAGTTTAATGATATATATCCTTGCATTGTTAAATCTGCTCTTTGCTTAGGTACAGACACTAAGGTGCAGACTAGCTGAGTACTCCCTCCGAAAACCTGTGGCGTTACATACCCAAATACTTGAAATTTAATGGACATTGAGCTCTTGCGATAGGTCCTGTGGGACTTACATGACCATTCTCAATTCCTATGCATCTCCACCTTTATGTGTGTACTCAAAATGAGTGAAAACTACTGGATTGTATTACTAGTATGACTGAAATCGACATGTTAAACATGCTTCTCCTGAATGGGCCCTAGACAATTGTAGCTTTTTGCCAGAGAAAATTTTAGTAACTCATTTAAAAAAAAAACTACAAAACCTTTAAAACATACATAGTTAAATTATTCTGTTAAAACTTTTGATATTTATTAAAGCCTCCATATTAAAAAAAAAAAAATCACAATGCTGCTAATTTAATTTAAACCAGCCATGAAAACAAAGGATTAAACTACAGTGCAGTTAATGATTCCAATAAAAGAAAAAAACCCTAGCTGTTTACATGTTTTACACAAAGACTTTTCCTGGCCCCTTTTAGCTGTCCATACAATACATTGTTAAGTTAACACTTAATAACACCAGTTTAATATATAACAGAGGGAAAGTGCACTGCAGCCTCATTTGCTCTATTTAGCAAGTCCTATTAAATTCTGGTTTTCTCCCTCAGAAGATCGTAAATATACCAATGTTCACCTTTGAGAATGAAAGTCTAAAGTGCAACATAATATGGGCAAATCGCTTGACAAGTAATTTGTGACCCTCAGTTTGAAACCACATTAAAAGTACCTATTCTGCTAAATGGGAGATCCAAGACCAACTGGAGCATGAAGCAGAAGAGGGCATAAGTTGTCATTTCCCTTCTCTCCCGAAGCCTGACAGCCCAACTGAGAGCCAGGCTGACTGTGGCACTACCTGCAAGCCCTGGCTTCCAAAGGAATATCTCTGTGCTGGCTGGCACTTTAGAGGACTTGTCACTGACCAGCCAGGGGCAATGTCTGGTGGATGTTACAAAATTCCTGTTCCAAGAAGCACTCTGACATACTGGAACTGCTGGGAGTTGCTAAGGGCTACAGCTCACACATGTCAGACAATGGGCAACTCTAACACAGACGAATAGAGTAGCAACTTCCCCCTTTTGGCATGAGAAGTGGACAACAGAAAACTCCAGAACAGAATTTGAAGCATGAATTTTGGAAAAATTCAGTAAGAGAGACTGCAGATCAGGCTTCTGGGGATAACAGGGACCCTCAACACAGAAGGGAGGGACTTGCCTTTGTAACAGAACAATCTTAGCTCAACAACAGCCCTAAGGTCTGCGCAGGGAGCCAGGCACCCAGTGGGAGGACTTCCAGAGTGACCTAGGAGTGTGTGTGGTGGAGACAGTGCAGGGGCACATCCATCACCCACGCACGCTGCCAGACCGTTTCAGCCAGTCAGACGCAGGGCTGTAGGTGGGGCCTCACTGGACACCGTGTTGTTTGTTACTCTCCTTTCAGCCATCTTCTCAGGCTGTGTTGACTTCTCACACCCGCTGCCCAAGCCAGGAAGGCTGTAGGAGCTGAACACTGCCACACCTGCACTAAGGGCCACTGCAGATGCGTCCCCAGACACTGCTGGCGCAGAAGCCACACTGCAGTCAATAGGACCCCTCTGCAAGGGGAGCTGGCTATCTCCCTGGCACAGTGCAAGGTGTTTGTAGAATAACTTAGGAGCAGCTATGAATTCAGGTTCCCAGCTTTACACGGGTCTGCAGGTGGAAGAGTAGTTTATGCTTTAGTACAGCCTAAACACTGGTTCTCCTGGTGATCTGTTGATGTACTCAGTTGTTAGGATTTAAAGCTTGTGTTAAAGGAAGAGGAAAGCCAAATCCCCAAAGAAACAAGTGTAGGAGGAGAAAATACATTCTGGCTAGGACTTTAGCAGAGATACATTTCTCTTGTCAATAGTCGGTGAAACACCTTCAAATATATGAAAGAACCATAAACAAAGCTACAAATATGTCTGGGTTTGAGTAGCAACAAAAAACCAGAGCCCCTGCTAGTGCTTTCCTGACAGCACTGACTGACACTCAGTGTGGGTTTTGGGTGTTTTTGAGCATGGTGTGTATTAGCTCCTTTGCTGGAGTCCAAATTCTTTCAAAGGATATTTTACTGCAAAGCACTTAATGCCTCAAAGCCTTGCCTGAATTCCCAGACAACACAAGCCCCCTCAGACATGAAGTTCCAGGTCCAGCTCTAACATGTATACATTTTTACCAGTTGTTCAAGGTATAATGTAATTAATTACAACAATTCAGCAGCAATTGAGCATGCATTTTACACAATATTGTAATAAACACAAATGAAGAGATAATTTCTAGACACATCTTTTCTTTCTAAACCCCAAACTTTTTTGTGATACATTCTAAACGAGGCAAATTGATACAGCTGCAACATTACCAGGGCTCTCCTGCCTCACACTGAGGTTTGGCTGGGAGAACCTGAAACTTCCTTTTGTTGGGAAGAGCAGAGAAAGCCTCTATGCCCTCTACTTCCAGGGTCCTATACTGTAAATGCAAAGTAGAATCTACAGCTACCCCAAACAGAGAAATACAGAACATTTCCAGCTTTGATTCTCCATCACCAAGTTGCACTTGGCAAAGGTGGTGAATGTTTGACTTGTGCAATTCAGTTTAGGGCAGACACCCAAGATCACTGGGGACCTGAAATCCAGCAGGGTGCTCTGGCTAATAATATAAAAACAAAGGCAGCTCAGCTGCTGTCCCACTCCCATCTTGCTCCAGCGAGCTGCTCTGTGCATCTGTTCAAACCCCAGCCAGCCCCCAGCCTGCTGCAGGTCAGCTGGGCTGTAACTACAGCACTCATGGAGCAAAAACCACAGAGGCAACAACTGCAAGTTCTCCCTTCAGAAGGCGATACTGGGTTTGGCTGGGATAGGGTTACTTTTCTCCATCATTGCTTTGTCATGCTGTGTTTTGGATTTGTGTTGAAAACAGTGTTTTCACTGCACCCCTGACATCCTTGGTTACTCACTCCTACTAAATACAGGCCTGCTGCAGCAAAGCTGTTCCAGCTAGAGCATCTCAAAGGATTTGTTTGCCTGAGAGACTCCCTAGTGTCCCCTTGTGAGGCTTAATCCTCTTTGTAGGTGCTACCAGTAAAAGTCACCTCCACTCCCCCATAGATGCAGCACTTACACTGTGATCCAGCTCTCTAGAAACTATTACACAGCATATAGGGATGCTGTGGATTTAACAAGATGCTGATTACACACAACTGCAGAAGACATCCAGCTATAACAGTGATACAGGGTGGATCACAGGGCTGTAAATTTGCAGAGATATTCCCTGATCAATTGGCATCCACCATTACAACTTACTGGCCTTGAGAATTTCTGTCAAATGCATAATTGGGGGCTTTAATTAAAAGACTACCCACATCTTTGTAAAGAGCTAAAGATCAAGAGCCTGCAACAGCTGAAGAGAGATGAGGTTTGTTGTGTTCTTTTTACCCTCAGATATGCTACGAGTGGTGGTCCCATGCTAATTACAGGTCTCTTGCAAGAGCACGCTGACTGGTGTCTCCACTGCAAACAGAGCCAAACTGCAGCTTATCAGACTCTGTTAACTTTGTTCCAGCTGGAGATGTTTCAACACCTCAGCTTCAGTTCTTGAGAATTATAGTATTTTATACTTCAGGCATTTAAGTTCTATGATAGATAAATTGATTAAGCTATTGCTCCTTTTGGATCCTCATGTGGAGACACCACACCCAGAGCAAAACGTATCTTGTAGAGGCTAAATGAGCAACAGAACCCACATCAGTAGTGCCAATACACCAGAGGTGATCACGCTGTTCAGAGTGCCTGCATTTGGGGCAAGAGGGGCTGAAACCCAGGTGGGCCATCTCCCAGCTGCAGGGGCATTCAGACAATTTGCAGCTGCAAACTTTTGGCAAGGAAAATACTTGTGGAGAAGCATTTAAAAGGCAGCAGAAGCTGGAACAGCTGCAGAGACCGGTGACCGGATTGTTCCCTGATAAGAGTTGCTTCTTTAGGCCTGAGCTCTGCCCCCTTCCTGCTTGGCAGTCCCGTGAAAGAGCTCACTACCCACTGCAGGATTAGCTACTTGAAACACACCTTGCATGCATTTTATTTCTCCCAACTTATTTGTTCTTCAGCAACTGTTTCCAGTTCCATTGCCTAAGCACCGAGTAGAAAAGGAAGAGAGAGATTTACCCTATAAGACTTCAGTGGATTTTTCCCTCTCTCTCTCCTGATTCTTCTCCCCATGTTTTCCCAAGGCTGGAAATGCAGTGTTATGCCTAGGCTCTGACCTGAGCTGTTCACTCAGCTTTCCTGTACAACCCCTACCAATTAATTACCAGTCAGTCACACTACAGGATGGATGACAAGGAGGGATTTCTCATGGCTGGGCTGGAGGGAGCACGGGCTGCAGTACAGCACTCACTGGTAAGCAGCACACAAAATACCTGAGAGCAGCACAAGGACATTGGACAAGGCAAACTCTTTGAGCTGAGCTTGGTTTGGTGAAAGTCAAAACCTGCTTCGGGCCATGGCATCTTCAGGTTGGTGGACAGCTGCAACAGCCTTGGATTGTGTTTCCCTTTCCTTAATTCTATGGTGGCAGCACCAGAGAAAAGGTCTTTCTGTGAGAACAGAAATCTTGCTGCGTTTTGCCAGTTAGCCTGATGTCACACAAGGGAATGCACAGGAGTCTTTTCTAATGGCTGTTGAGCCTCCAGAGCTTACACAAAGTATGGTTTTCTCTCTGCACCCTAAAACACGTCTACCTTTGGCTAACAGTGATGTTTAGAGAGGTGTTGGCAGCTTACTGTTTCATCATTTCATATAAGCTTCAGGTAGTATTTGTGATGGACTCCAAAGGTGTCTCCGGAAACATTTTTGTTCAGTTGCCTTTCCAGATAGCAGAAATCCTAAATTCTCTGTGTTTGGCACTGCATAATGTGTAAAAGAGACTGAATCCTAATGCAAAAAACAATGAGTATACATTCATTTACCAGTGCAAATAACATATTAACAGCTGTTAATACACAAATAGAGCTAAATTGCTAATTCCGAAGCTTATCTCTGTTCTCTTGATTCAGTTTGGTCCACTAAACCCTATGCATTTGTGAGCTGCTCAGTAAGGATCCACAAAAGGTTCTCTCAGAAAAGCAAAGTGTCAAATTTCAGTCAGGATCCACAGCTCTCCAAGCTCTCCAGAGAAAGGAGAAAAGCCACTGCTCTACATTAATAAAGAAGAGAGTTGAATCTGTGTAATCAGGGCTCATATCACTCATTACTGTGTATGCTAAACCTTCTGTCTGTAATACAGATGTATCAAGAGCCTGAAGTTCTGGCCACTGAATGTTTGGAGATATATGGGTTTAGATTTTAAGCACTTATAGAACTAAACTAATCCCACTTTGGAGCTAAAAAATTATTATAAGCAAGAGTCTTTCATATCAGAAATCCTTCACATGTTTGTTATTACATGAATCCTCCAGAATATATTCTAGCAGAAATACTTGGCACTGTTAGAAAGCTCCAATGTACTTGTTCAGTTTAAAAAAAAAACAGTTAAGATTGCAAGGCTAGAGATGCAGTCATATCCCTGAATATAACCTGAGACGCAGACAAACCAGTAGTGGGAGGACCATTTATACTTAGTGACTAGGTTGTCAGCGTGAAAACCACAAGTGGGTTGTAAGTGTAGGGTTGGCTGTATTTAGCTTTTTTATATTTGCTGATTCAGCTCTGACAATCAAGAGATGTTGTTGCTCAATTTGACTAAGCAGACAGTTTTGTTTGCCTTATCTCAATCCATTGGCTGATAACCAGGCCTGACAAGAAGCACCAGCATTTTCTTTAAAGATCATCTCCTCCAAATATGATCTTGTTTGTCTTCACCACCCTTGAAACCAGCCACACGCAAGGAAGACTATAACTATGTCCTCTTTATGCCACACAAAGCCAGAACTAAAGACACTTGGTCCACAGGAAAGACTTGTATGCTAGAGTCAGTTGTGAAATGCACTGCCAAACAGATGATTAATTTGAGGGGTATTTTTGTTTCAGAAGCATTTTTTAAAGTGTTCATTCAATGCCATAACACTTCACACTATGATTTTCTTCAAACCTGGCTGTATGACACAGGTTGACCTTGCCCACAGTTATTGGTCACTATTAATCAGAAACAGCTCCTCTTCCTTTTCTTTCCCCTTCCTTCAGAAAACCTTGCTCTTAAGCAGTTTGCAGTTTTGGTGCAATTTTTGGGGAGATAGTTCAAGAAGCTAAGAACCAGAATTTTTTTATTTTAAAAGGTCTAATGCTATTTTGAAAGTTTATAAGCAGTCAGAAGTGACATCACTTTTCTAACATATGTTCTTAAGCATAAGTGGTGGGGATTTCAAAGAACATTCAGCATTGGTCTTTTTTTTTTCCAGCTGAATCAAGAGTCAAACTTCTATTGACCCTAATGGCAACTAAATTCGGCAAATACTGTAAAAGCCTCATTCAAAGTAAAGCAATTAAGGAGTTTATCAAACCTGCAGTCCTGGGTTTCAGGATTAAAAGCAGCACAGGACTCTTCATGTTGTTCCTCTTTCCCCACTCCTGGCCAGCACCATCTGGGCTCCTCAGCCAGTGCGTGCCTCTGCGCAGCAAGCAGACATGGTCAGGGGCTGCAGAAGCCCGATTGCCTGCCTGAGCCCTCCTGCCTTCGTAAGGCTCTCTCACCTTCCTACACAGCACGAAAAAATAATAAGGCACTGTTTTGATAGAGACAAAATGGTTGTTCAAATACTTCTGCTAATTTCACAAAGATGCATGATAATGTTTCACATATGGCTCTGTGCCTTTTAATAACAGAAATTGAACACACATTTCAAGACACAAGTTCTGTTGATATGCTGCTGATAGTCCAGAGTAACTGTTTGCCTTGTGGTTTTAATTATTCTAAAGACAGCCCGGGGATCATTTACCCAGAGCTAATGGGTTTAGGGGCTCTTTAAGAAGCATGATAAGCCCACAGATGTGGCAGGGAATGGCACGGGGGTCAGAGCCACCATGGGGGCCTACACTCTGGAGGCTGAGGAGGTCGTAGGGAAGGGTTTATCCAGCAGCCTCCAGCCTCCTAATTATCACATGGCCGTTAGGATGGCTGTGTTCTGTGTAAACATCCCTGTTTTCTCTGGAGGGGACTCTGATCTGGAGAGCACAGTCCACAGCCTCGAGAGCCGCTTCCTGGCTTTGCCGCAGCACAGCCACGGAGAGGGCCGGGGCACTGGTGTGGGAGCAGGCCCTGAGGGCCCATCGCCCTGAGGGCCCATCGCCCTGAGGGCCCATCGCCCTGAGGGCCCATCGCCCTGAGGGCCCATCGCCCTGATCCCTCCCAAAGCCCTGGCGTTACTCCGGCAGCGTTGGCCGGTGCTGGCCAGGCCCCCACACCGCCAAAGTGCCTCAGGAGACCGCAGCTGTTTGCTCTCCTCATGCAGGTGCCTGCCTTGCCACTGCCTCGTGCCAGTCCTGGGCCCACTAGAGCCGGGGTGGAAGCTGGGCATCCAAAACAGGACCGGCTGCAGCTACTTGTATCAGCTAAAACGACAACACTTTGGCTGCATGAAGAGCTTTCAGTTGCCATCAAGTCCTGCACCAGGAACCAGGCAGTGTTGTCACTATCTTGCTCATCAGCTGCACAGCTCACAGGGAACATACCTGGGCCTCTCCAGAGCCAGGAAGACAACCTCTCCCATGGCTGCAACTTCCTAATTGCAGTGCTTTTACCCAGATAGCAAGTTTGGAGGGTTTGAAACCACATCAGGATGTTTTAGGCCCAACTCTCACTTACCACTGATCTAGCACAAAGTCACAGCTGCTATTCCTGGATCACACCAGGAAAAGGTGGGTAGGAATCTGATCTCTTCTATAAAGACTGTGTTACACAATGTTAAGCATAAATTTATTTTAGGACACTACTTGATAATCATTCTAGATAATGACTTATATTTTAGGGATTAAACATAATGAACTTCTTGTATGAACCCTGGAAACATTTTGCAGGCAGAAGATGATTTTATCTAGAATATGAAAAGTACAGGTACAGAATGGATGAAGCCCTAGCAGGTAGATACCACGGTATTTTAGGATCTAAAGTTAAAAACAGATTTAAAGTGCCTAAAAATGCAACAGGTCAATTTCCCCCGCACTGGAAGAAAGTAGGAGGTCAGCAGCTTCACGGACACCAACACAGTCACCCTCTGTCAGGAGCAGAACAGCAGTCAGACTTGCCAGCTGCAAAGAATCTTTGCAGTTCATGTGGACCTTAAGAAAGGGATCAGGCCTGCCACATTATAAGTTTCTCCTTCTTTGCGAGAGACCCTATCAATTTTGCAGAGGTTTTCAGCCCATTATCACATTACAGGTAGACAGTTGTCATAAAGCATTAGATCTAAGCAAGGCTGACAGCATAACTGCAGGCTAGCTCCAGGCTTGGCAGTCTGTGCAGCACCTGCAGGCGCAGGACCAGAGTGTGCTCCATCAAGACAGAGGCTGGTGTAATCTGCTGTGAATCACTTTGAATTGATGCCCTTAATTGACAGAGCACTCAAGACCTGGCCCACTATGTAGACAAAACTGTAAGTACCAGTACACACACAGTCTTGCCAGAAACCTGCTTGGCCTCAGACGAGCAATGGCTACACACCCACCTTTTTCACTAGAGCAAGAGCTCTGTATTTTGCTCTGCTCCCTCATTATTGCAGGCTCATCATCACCACAAGAATAAGCAAGAACAGTGTTTCTCCTAAAAATTGTTGGGGGTTTATGGAGGAAGAGGAGGGTAGGGATTGAGCAGTCAGTGTGCTGCTATCCTAGGGAAAAAGAGATGACACACACACTTCAGACAAGATCAGAAAGCCCAGACCTTGGAGAAGTGCACAGCCAGCCTCAAAGTGCTATGGGACAAGACCATTGGGGTGAGATGGCAATCCCAATTCCCTCTCTGTGGGTATAGCAACATCCCAATTCAGGTTTCTCAGCATCTTTTCTTATGGAATACACAAGCTAAAACATACCCAGACAATACAGACACCAGAGGACAGAAGTCGTAATTGTCATTCTTGCACCATGAGCCTAATCCTGCTCCCTCCAAGTCAGCAAGCATTTGCTAGAGGTTGAAATAGTCAGGTGCTGAAACATCCTTGGCCAGGTGAGGAGGATTCCTCTTGTATTACTGCTCTCTCAAGTCTCCTCCTGAACAAACTCTCACCTCCTTATGTCCCAACCTAGGTTGTAAGCTGGACACTTCCTTTGGCTTCAAAGTTTGTTGTCATCATTGTCAGAATTTTAATGGACTTTTAGACCCAAATTCTTACTTGTGCAAATTGAAACTTAAAGTGCTTAAACGCCTATCTCCCTGCTGCCAATAGAGGATGTAGAAAGGCCAGAAAACAAAGGGGATTCAGGCCTTGGAGGCCCCTTAAGAGTCTCAGTTTTTTAATTAAAGTACCAAAAATATTTGCTAAAAAGATTAGGGGGAAACGCAGGTGGGACAGCATGCTGGGTGGGACATTCTAGTTGTTGAGCCAAGTCCCTTCTCTGCCACAGATACAGTTGCTGGCTTCCTGGGGAGAAGCCAGCCGAAACAAAAGCCGTAAAGAGATTGCATGGCTGAAGGAGCAGGTTCCATGACCAGACAAACCATTCTCTTTATTCTTTCAAAGTCTGCAAGGCCCTGACTACAGTACCTGACCAGACTGGCAGCAGCTTTCTCAGAGCCACATGATCTACCCAGGGCTGCCTGCTGCATCCTGCACAGGCTCTGCCTCCCTCAGCACCCACAGGGATCCCTCAGCATCCAGTCCCATCTCCTCGGCATTTGTTTAACCCCAAATGTTCATTTCAAAGGCCAATTTGTAAGAGGGACCACCAGCAACAAATGTCAGATCTGGTTTAAGACTTGGTTTGAAGGCATTTAGATAGAAGAATAATCACACAGGGATGTGGTTTACTCTGGAGAAATAAAGGCTGTGTTTAAATGTCTGAAATTCCTGGTGACTCTAATAATTGTAACCTCCGCCTCAATAAAATGCACAAATAATGTTATTGAAACATTTCCAATCAAAAGGTATTATTTTTGGTTTAAAACATATGCAGTAGTCAGTATTTAAAAGCAAGACGTCTGGGCGGGCTTACCTCTTTCAGGGGAAGAGAAAACTACTGGAACACTGGTTTAGTCTCTTTCTCTGTTTTTATAACCTTCTTATTACGACATCATAACCTTCACACAGTTCCTCTGTTGCTTTTTCTTACCAACCAGAAAGTAGCTCTAGGGTCGAGGTTTGTTACATTAAGGTGTGTTTCAGAGATTGACCTAGCAAGACGTCACATCCCTGGGGAAGCACTGTCCCTGCAGCAGCTGAGCCTCCTCAGTACCACACAACCCAGTGGGCACCAGCAGAACTCCAAGCCTGGTTATCGTGCCAGTCTAGCAGGCACCAAACAAACTCAGGAACCTGAGAGCCCCTTGCTAATTTTGACTTGGCAGATCACAGGGCTACGTAACAGTGGCTTGTAAGATTAAGATTTTATTTTCAGTGGCATCTTGACACTTTCAGATACCTACAAGGAAGTCTCAGAAGGTATAAGCTGGTAAAGTGCCCACCTGCAGCTTTAAGTGCTTAAATATCAAGTGCCTGTATTTCTTCTGAAAAGAGACCTCAGGATCCCCAGCACTCTCGGAATTTTGCCTTGAGCTCTGTGCTGACCTGCATTCCTCCCATGAACAAAGTCAGATGCATCTCACAGAAGTTGGCAGAAATTGGGCCAGTGTTTCCTGATTCACGTGCCTATAGGATTAGTTATAATTAGTGTCTTCAAGTAAGACAATAACCATATCATGCTTTTGCACTCCATGGATGCAGTATCAGCACATATGGAAGGCATTTATTACTATAAATACTCGGGCACTTGTTAGTTATCCAAAAATATAAAATCAGGTTAATCATTCTATCCTACAATCCCTGGCAAGAGATTTGAACTCAGGTTTTTCTGGCTCAGCTCAAAGTCTCACATATATGATCACTTCTGCCAGCTGGCAGCACTAAAATCTTAGGCTAAAGTCGTTCTCTAGGAGCCAGATCTAACTGCACAGTAACATTACAGAGCTTAGCTTTTTGCATGCCATACACTACCTAAAGATATCTTGCTGTTGCATAGAACTATGAAAGTTTATGTAGGCCAGATAGAAGAATTACTTTTCTTTTCAGAGTTAATCATTAACATCTCTCAGGGAAATAAACAACTGAGGTTATTGTCCTATTTCCAAAGGTTGCCCTGGGGCAAATGAAATACTTAATTAATTTGCCACATAATACAAGGGTAGCCATACTGTACCCACATTCATACACGTAATTTTTTTTCCAAAAATAGAGGAAGAATAGATAAAATGGAAGACAAAATTTCTGAAAAATGTATAGCTACCCATCAGAGCAAAGGCATGGGAGAATAAACTAAAAACTTCCCTTTTAAAAAGCCACTCAGCAACAGGAGCATCAGTGGTTATTTGACTTCCAGTAACACAGCACACCATCCTCAGACTCATCAAGTCTCCCACAAATGCAATAAAATTCAATGGCCATTTTACAATCTATTAGGTGTCATAAAAGCTACAAGACCCACATACAAGACCCTCTCCAGTCCTTCTCTTCAAGGGAAACTGCTGGGGTTTCAGTGCACTCAGCTCATGATTTGTCAAGTTACACCAAATACAGGCCCACCCTCAGCTCCTGGACCTGCCTCAGCCCACCTGCAGCATCGCCCACATGTATAAAATAGTGACTAAAAGTCACTTCTCAGATACCAAATATTCAGAGGTCTGGCCATAGCTCATGAGCCCAGTCCCAGCACCGTGGAACACACAGGTCTGGGGCCAGGACAGCTTCTTTAACAGGACACAGAGTCAGAGCCAGGAAAAAAAAAAAAGAAAACACTGAAGGATCAGTGCCAGCCCAGCATGGAGGCACCCCTGCAGGGAGCTTCTTGAAGTGGGAGGCAGGCACAGAACCAGCAGGACCCACACACAGCTAAAGCCTCCAGCAGGAGCCAAGCTGGCTCTTTGCAGAGGCTCTGTGACACATCTGTGCCCCATCCTTCAGTGCATCCCAGAGTGGATGTACTACCTAGGTTATTGCATCAGCCATCAGCTTATGGACAGCTGACAGGACCCAGAAGAGATGGTGGAACTTTATTGCAAACAAAAAGAGAACAGCAACTAACAGCTGGACACAGTGATGCTGGTGTCTCTCTGGGATGGGGATTCCCCCCCAGCCACAGATAGCTGCTCAAGTGCTTGCCTTTAAAACAACTTTTTTTAAAATGAGTGGTTTTAAACGAATGGTTAAGCCTGACATCCCTGAAGAACAAAACTTTCGTGTATCATGACAATAACAAGGTGCCAAGAAGATAAACACCCTCCCTTTGAGCCACGTGCAAAAAGGCTGAAGCACATGAATACATGCTATGTTTTTCCACTACATAACATAAGACCTCATGTTCTCTCCCTTCACTGGGAAGCTTCAAGTAACTAAAATAACCTGTCCAAGAAGGCTCAAGTTTCCCTTTTCTAGCTTTTACCTACTTTACAGCTTAGAGAGACACCCCCACCATCTCCCATCTGTGCTCAGAAGGCATCCAGGCTCCTCCTCTTAACCTTGGTTGCTTCCAGGATGAACCCACCAGCATTCCCACCTTCTGTAGCTGTTCCTGCTCCTCCATCAGAATGCTGTAGGTAACCCAGTCTCCCCTGCTTGCCATGGCAGGTCAGCACATACCCACAGGCTGCAGAGCTCCCAGGAGACCACCTCTCTCTCTTGCTTTCCCTGACACTTTCCTCTGAGCCCTTCACCACCTGCTCAGTAAGAGAGCTGCCTCAAGCCCTGACAGCAAAGCAGTGGGCTGAGCTAGCCAAGCCTCCTCACAAACACACCTTGAAGCATTTAAGTGAGCGGCCCCATCCCACACACCCACCTGGGTCAGGTTCTAGAGCTGAGTGAACCCCTCCCTAAGCTGAGCTGCTGCTCTAAAATATCTCTACTTCACAGTTCGAGCAATGTGCTTCTCCCTGTACACCGCTGTTCTTTGGGCAGGGGGACAAAATAGCCAGGGCACTACACTGCAAGTTCTGTAGCTCAGCTGGGAAGGCTGGGTTACCAGCTGGGTGTTGCAGTGGATGATGTGTTCCTTTACATGGCCATACGTGCAGTATATACTGCATTTTACCACGTACATGCATTCGCAAGACAGTATGTTCTGTCTATCCGTAGAGCCTTAACTAACATTGATCATGCATCAGTAAAAAAAAAAAAATTTGCAGAGGGTAAATGCGTGTTAATCATAAGCTAAAGGGGAAAGGAAAAATTTTAAGTGATATATAAAGGGAGGAAGTGACTCAGTGGGTGGGAGGGAGGGGACAAGCATTCCAGACAGATGGGACATGAATAACTTTTCCATCTCCCTCTCTCTCTTCTCTCCCAAGTCTTGCAGGAACTGCTGTGTTGAAATAGTCAGTCATTAACTATTTGATGAGGTTTTAAAATCTGAACTGAATTCTGTGGATGTAACCAACTATTATTACAGGGTCTGCCTCATAGCAATGCAAGTGTTGGAGCCCTTGGCAAGCCATAGCGGTGAGGGCAGGACGGAGCACTCTGGAGGAAAAGCCACTAAATGGCATCAGCTGTGTGGCTCTGCACAGCCCTGGAGATGCTGCAGGGATCAGAGCAGTAGTGGTTAGTGAGTTTTCAGACCTCCTGTGACCAAGCAACAGGGCATCCATCCGCGCAGCTGCCGAAAGCGCTGATACGCTGGCACTGCTCATCCCGCGGGAGAGCCGGGCTCTGGGCGCACTGGGTGAAGGTCACCCTGGAGGAAACTGCTGTGCTCCTACCAAAACCCTCTGGCTTTTGCTGTCATCCTGCAGGGCAGTCCCTGGGGCAGAGTCTCCCACTTAACAGCATCCACCTTTTCGGAGGACTGGGGTACAGCAAAAATGCCTTTTTGGTGCCAGTTCAAGAGCAGGATTCAGACCGTGGGGAACCTCTCCTGCTCAGTCCACCTTATGCTACACAAACAGGCTCTGAGAAAACCTGAATGAAGCATTTCCCTTCATGGATGCCAAAGGCTAATTGACCAGCACGAGACCTGCTGAACTTGGTGGAACCAGGGTGGATATAATCACTCAAGAGAGCCAATAACCAATTAACTGAATGGCTCCAGCAGTTTTGAGGTCTGCCTTTTTATTCAAGAGCAAATCAAAGATCAATTTCCTAATAAGCTTTGTAATATCTGCTATTCCTTCTCATTATTATTATTAGCATTGCAGCAGTGTTTTGTGCATATAATGAAAGAGTAAAGATGAGTTGGAATGGCCTCAGTGGTAGGAAAGGAGTGGGCAGAGTCTCAAGCCAAAAAAGCATCTGTATATCCACACACATATACATAAACCACGAATGCTGTACAAGCCCTTCACAGCACAGGTCGGGTCATGAGGGGATTCTGACCACAAAATAAGAGTCTACCCCTGCTGATAATTTTCACCAGGTTTTACATAAGGAAAAGCACAAAATTTGATTACAGACATTTAGTGTCTCAGTGTCATGGTTTAGCCTGGCCTTCCCAGCAGTGCCACGTTGTCCCATGAGCTTGGTCAGCTGCTGCCAGCAGGCAGAAAGCAGTGGGAGCCAGTTGGGAATTGCATGGCAGCCCAGAGTCCAGCTGCTCCTGGCCTGTGGCAGGGCACAAGCACGTGCTTCCTTCTGCTGCAGGCCTCTGACAGGGGGCTGGGGCAGGTAATACCTTCCTCTGCCTCCATCACATCCCCTAGAGCCCCAAGAGATGTGCTCCTCAAATCCCATCATTGCATTGCCCTGCAGTTCCCCTATGTGTTTTGCTTTTGAAACTGCAGGTTCCAGCTCTCTCTGCAGCTACACCACCAGCTCAAATCATGTTCCTTTCGTCAGAAAGTCTCCAGCACTCCTTGCAGTCTTCTCTCTTGCAGTAAGGCAAGAAACAGCAGCCCAATGTACAAATTCCTCCCTGCCTCCCACTCCCTCCTTTTCTCCTCCAGTGAAATCAGGGACTCTAGGAGATCATGATCTCACCTGTGAAGATACAAACAGCATCATCTACATTTTTCAGCATCTCCCGCATATTCCATTGTGTGTTATCAGGCAGCCTTCTGGTGAAAGTGCAGGTTTCCCTTCTGGATGCATGGCTTTATGTGGCCCTGGGAAAGTCCACAGGAACAGAGTAAGACTGCTTTCATTTCAGTCATGTGCATTTTAGCTGAGAGGGTTTTACTAGACTGCACAAGAAGAAAAACTTTGCAAAATAAGTCTCTGAAGGAGCAACTGAGAACTCAGGAGGAATGGGATGATGCTGAAGCCTGTTTTCAGAGGAGCAGTAGCTGGATAATTGTCCAAGACAGACTGGCTTGTTGACTTTCTCACAGCAAAAGGCACAGGGCTGTTGAATTGATTTTAGCCTGTAACTAAACATATACTTCTTTCAATATAATGAACAACAATACTACAATACTGCTCTCCTAATGTAAATTGATCCATTACAGATGAGTGTTTAGATCAATGTGTGATGTCCTGATTGGAAATAAAACTGTTTGCTCAAGATCATTATAAAGACAATGGACACTGATAGATGATATTTATGTGACAAGGAATGGCTCTTAAAAAGGAGATTGCCAAGACCATGTCCCTCAGTTATGAAACTGGCATCCACCCGGCTGCCATGCAAGTATTTTTAAAGACAAGAAGAAAGAGGAAAAGATCCCAATTACTTCTCTCAGCCCCACAGTCCTGCTCACTCTCCAGCATGGAAACTCCTTAGCTCCAGGCTCACTGGTGTGGGAGCCGCAACTGCCTGGGCAGGGCACCCAGCACCCGTGGTCATGTAGGGCTGAGTGATGCTGTTCATCTGCCTGCATTATGCGGGGGCTTATTTCCTCCCAGAGCAGCTGGCTTCCACTGGGGAATTGCACCGTGGTCTGAGTCCTGTATGCTCATAGCCCGTGTTCTGTCATCTCCCTGCATTTGGACAGAAGCTAATGGCGCCAGCTACCTTCCCAGTCCATCGTGATCAATCCATGTGCCTCTCTTGCTGGTAGCTACTCGCTGTGGTCTTTCATTACCTCTCTTGCATGGGGCACTTCTGGTTTTTCCCTTGTGTACTGAGGGGGTTGCTGGAATACGGGCTTGCCTGGGCTGTGTCCCAGCCATTCATTACCGGGGCAGCTGCAAGCACTTCTCTTCTTCCTGGGGCTGAGCATCTCCTTCGAAGGGCTCTGTCAGTGCTCCTCGGGGCTCTCGGTGGGATGGGGCAGCGCCCGCGCCACCCCCGGGGCCCGGCAGCCTCCTGCCCGCGGGCAGCACCGCTACCGCTCGGTGGTGGCTCGCCCAGCCGGGAGCAGCCGCCGAGGGGCAGCGCTGGGAGCAGCAGCCGTGCCTGTCGCTGCGGATCCAGGCGGCCACAGATGTCCGTGCTGGGACAGGGCTGGGCTGGCTCGGCGCAGGGACACCCAGCTTGCAGGGGGTGCAGTTGCTGTCTATGAATATATTGGGTGGTGGGTGGCCGGAGGTCAGGAAGGGACGCTGGGTGGGGGAAATTAAATGAAAGGACAATGTTGACACAGAACAAATGATGCTAAATGGCTTGTGAAAATAGATCCATTAAGGGAATGATATTCTGCAACAGCCTTTAAATACAAATAGGGGAGACAAATGGCCTTTAAATACAAACAGAGGAGACTTGGTCGGCTTGAGAAACCAAAGGCTGAACCCTGCGGTGAAGCACTGCATTTGCTGGTCATGTCCTGCTCCACTTCCCTTGCAAGAGTCTCCATCATGTCAATGAGACCAATCTGCTGCATTTTTTCCTCTCGAGGGCTAACACATTCCAAACACTTCTCTGGTCATCTCTGATCATAAATAGCTGGGACTGTGAGGAGCGTAGCATATACTTCATATGGTAAAATGGACCAAGGCTGTACAAACAGGGAACAGACTGTTAAGGTGTGAAAGAGTGCTCTCTCCTCTCAAAGCCGAGGGAATGTGGTCCTGCTGACCTGGTCAAACTTGTGCCACGGAGAGGTCACCTCCTAAGTGTATTTGTAACGAGGATGTTAGGGGACATCATGGTGGTCGTTGCTACTCAGGCACCACGGCTGATGCTCAGGCTACTCAATAATTTCACCCCAGGAGCAGATGTCCTGAGGCCGTGACAGAGGCGCTTCTGTTGCTCTCAGCATCATTCCAGCTCATGCAAGCTTTCATGGGGTCCTCCCACTTTTTCCCACTCCCGTCCTTGTGGAGAAAAGCACAGTACCGAAGTAGGACAGAGGGGCTGCCATCTCCCTGTGACTGTGGACAAAATGGCTCAGCTGACTTTTGGGTGCCTGAGGGAGGTGCAGCATCACCTCCAGCACTGTGTCCTGCTACCTCAACAGCTCTGCAGTGCACAAGTGTGACAGGAAACAGATGAGCACTGCAATAGGAAATAGCTTTTCTGTGAGTGGTTGTCCTCTGGGGCAATGCCAGCATTTAACTTTGTTCTTCACAGTCCTACTGTGGCATGAAGCACACCCGTCTAAACACGAGTTGTACAGACCTGCAGCACATGGGTTAAGAAACAGGCAGGCACGGGCCTGCCTACAACACCTCAAATAAGGCTCAGCCTGGTGTCGGCCTCTGGAGGGGTCCACACAGGGGGCGTTTTCTTTCTGTCTCAGAAGGGTCGTGGTCCATGCATGTGCACTTAGTTTGTGTTCGGCCGGCCCTTCCCACCCTGAAGGAAGTCGGTTCCTCAGAAAACCCCAGGTTGAAAGTTGTGCCCAGAGTCACTCAGTGAGGAGACATTGGCTGGTGGCACATTTAGTCTGGTGCTGTAACGGGAGTAGTGAACACCTCCTGCATTTCTGCTCTTGCAAATTAAAGCTGTTAAGGTTGGTCATAAAAATAAACTCTCTTTTCTAAGAACATTTCATTGGAGATCTTCACCCCATGCCAAGGAATGTCATTCCTCATGGCTATGAGATGAAAATCTACAATTATGTAGCATTTATGCAGAATAGAACTATGGATACCTTAGCAGTGACAGATACTATCTGTGAGCATTCCAGGCTCACTAGCAGCAAATAGCCTGTTTTTTATAAAGCTTCTCTTTCTGTCATTATCTCGATGGACTCTCAAAAGGAGTACAAGGGGGAATTCTGTCACTAGCCAAAGCAAATTTTTCCTTGAAACAGCCTCACCTGAACAACGAGGCCTCAATTCAGGAAAATTCTTTTGATCAGGCCAGCTACTTCTGAGGGAAAAAAATATCCTCCCTTACCTGAAACTTTCACCCAGAACAGAAAAGCCTAACAAAAACCAAAACCGGAAAGGGAAAGCCAAATTCCCCTTAGAGTATGGTACAGATTTAGTAGGGAGAGAAACCACCATTCAAACAAACTACTGAGGGCAACAGTGATTTTCCAGCTCCTGAGGTCTTCAAATCAAGACCAGATCCCTTCTGAAGGGTAGATTACACCACTCCTCCTAGGAGGAACCAGCTGTAGCTCCTGAAACTGTACCACGGGACAGAGGGGATAACCCTTGCCTTGAGCAAGTGTGCCTTGCAGACAGAGCCAGCGGTTGCAGGGCTGGAGCGTGGTGTGCCTGGTGTGTGTCCCTGACCCAGGCAGAGGGGAGTGGCTCAGGAGAGCCTTCCAAAGACAGACCTGCCAGGGAGGAGCAGCCACGACTCACAGCTCAGCAGGTGAGCCTCACTTTGCCTCCCACCACCTTCATTCCCCCTGGCTCTAGCGAGCCACACCTGCCAGTCAAGCAGGACCAGCGTTCACCCATCAACAACCAAAATTTTTGGAAGGAGGAGAAAGCCTGCAGAAATCTGCACTTGAACTGCTGCTGTCTCTCCCTCACCCGAATCCTCTCTTTGCCTGAGGTAGGGCTGACTCACCCAGAGCACGCTCTGCAGTTGGCAAGCTCCCCACCGCCCGCGCCACTGCCAAGGAGTGAGCACACAGGTTCCTGCCATCCCAGAGAGATGGGGCTTTCACATTCCTGCACTGTCTGTACGTGAGCAAAAAAGAAGGGGGTCCTGGCAAGGATGCCAGAGCCACCTCTTTCCATCCTAGCTTCCCTGAACTTTTCCAAAGGTTTCAAGGGTGGCCTGCATTTGCTGTTCCCTGTTGGCTTTGTCACACTGCCTGCCCCCCAAGTCTCAGACTGCCAGTGTCTCTCCCCTGGACGACTTGGCTAGTGTTATTTTGTGTTAAAACCGGAATGTTTTTTTAATGGCTATAAATAAGTTAAAACTGCATCTTTAATTAATCACTGCACTTTATATTGTAAGTGGAGATTTTTTGTAATGATTCGTTTATGATTTTAAGATGCCATTTGCTCACTGTCAAATGTATCCAGCTTTTATCCCTCCATGTTTAACAGGTTCAGGATAGAAATAAAATTTCATCAATGAGGGATTTTAATCCATTTAGTCTTGAGTAAATAATTGGTTATTAAGAAAGTGGAAAGAGATTAAGTGGATACTTTTATCTAAGCAACCATGAACTTAAGACACTAGTCAGTATGTTCATCATCTTAAAACATTTTAAACTAATCGTAACATGTTTATTTTTCACTGACACAGGTTTGAAATTGGAAATACATATGTCTGGATGACTAAAACATGAACAACAAATAGGAGCAGCAGCATGTAAAGTATAGAGAAGTAGAAGCATTAATAGAAATATTTCTGCTATAGCAGCTATTAAATTTTTTTTTTTTTACGGTTTGGAAGAAGAACCCATATGTTTATAGGATTTTTTCCCCCCAATTAAAGTATGTGTGTATGAGTGTGTATTTCTCTAAATACTATTTAGCTACACATACACAGGGCTCATGTATAAAATTCTCTACCAGTGAAGTGAGAGCTGCTTCTCCTTGCGTTTCTTGTGCTACTGGCAGGCAGAAAGGACACCCAATCCAACACCATCAGCACCTTCACAGCACCTGCAGGTACAGTTCTGAAGGCCAGTTCATGCCCTGTCACCACCCACGCCCATGAAGGCCAGTGGAACTCCAGCCTTGGGCCATCTACCAGCAAATGACTGCCCAGAGTTCAGAGCAGAGGCAGCACAGGGCCAGGCATGAGATCTGCCTGAGCCAGCCAGTTGTTCCCATGGGAAGGGCACAGGTAGCCCAGGAGCCCCTCGAGGAGAGTGCAGGGAGAGCAGTTGCGCACCCCAGCGAACAGCACCCCACGAAACACTGCTGTGCACGGCCTCCAGGTGTCCCGACATTCCCTGAGCACACAGAGAGATGCTTGCTTTTATTTGGTCTCAGATTAAATACAAGTGGCCCACATGTGGCTGGGTACCCAAAGATATGGTTATTCCTTCACCCCCCTTATTTTTTTTCTCAACAGAGCACATAAATGTTTTATATAGGATATAAATAAGCCACAAAAAAGGGAAGAACTATTGTATTGGAACTATGGCAAAAACAAGAAATGCTTTTAAAAATTTCTCTACCTCAATTCCTAGACCACTCAAGTCTGACATGCAGTATATGATTTGTCTGCTAGGATTGAATCCAGCCACTTACCACTTTGTTAGCTTAAGAATTTTGAGCAATTTTTTCCATTTATCTGTATTCTCCCCAAAAACATTTCACACATTTCTCAGATACATCAATCCTTCCGGCATTCCTCTACGCACTCAGTAGGATGCCCTGCTATAAATATAATAAAGCCTTTTATTATGTCCATTAACCACGGACATGTGTGCTCCAAAAGTTTCCTGACACGCAGTCATTTGTGGCTTTTTAATTATAAACAGAAAAAATCTACCAGCAAAAGAAGACAGCAGGCTGGAAGTGGATCTTTATATGTGTGTTTTCAGTATATTCTCCAGCAGGCTGAAGGCACCCCCAGCCTCCTCCTGATCCCACCAGAAACACCCTGTGCATGCACCTACGTGTGCACAGGAAGCCACTGACACAACAGGTCAGTCCTGGTGATACAGATTTGTCACCTGTGCCAGCTCCAGGGGACTTGTGCAGGTTTCCAAGACCCAGCAGCCCCAATCAAACCTTTTTTCAACAGGCAAACGCGCCCCCTCCATCTTGCAGACCTTGTTCTGCTTGAACTCAGGAGAAAAGAAAAAAGGCCCAGTAAATTACTTGACAAATTAAGTCATATTTATTGAATGCGTTTTATTTCAACAACCAAAAAATTCTAACAGCCTAACAATGCACATAAGTTAAAAATTAATTATCACTTAGTGATAACGAAGATAAAGTTGATTTACATGGAAAAATGAACATTTACAATATGTTAATCCTTATTCACATTGTTGATACCGCAATAAAACACAATTTGTTTTTTTTATTTTTTATTTCACAAAAAAGGCGGAAAATTGTGCTTTGTTAAGAGGCACTACAAGAAAAGTTTCTTTCTCCAAATAGATATTATATGATGGATATTGAATAAATAGACATATATGCATTGTAATTCGCAAAGTTCTGGCAAGACCACAGGCTAAAATGCCCACAGATTCACTTAAAACCACTGCAAAATTGGCAGTGAAATTAAAAATAAAAAGGCAAGACTCAGCATTGAAAAAATACCTAATAAAATTTTTGGTTGAAGTGTAAAAGATACCAAATGTTGATGCCATCATCAGATGAACAACTTACATAGCTTGGCAAAATTCAGTTTCCTTTCAAATGTATGGAGTGATTTCAGCTACAGGATAAGAAGACAGTTTTGAAAGCGTAGCTCTGAGAGAAACATAAAGCAGCAACCATCGAAATTCTGAGTAAAGCTGCAGCATACTACAGAACTAAAGGATGAAGAGCAAAAGGGGCATTAAGTAAGCAACCCACGATAATTTTGCAAAGGTATATGAAATTTATGCAGAGATACTCATGTTTCAAACATTAGCTCTGAAAAAATCTCATAAAAACTCCAGAGGTTACTGAGCAGCTAGAATTAGCTTGTATTGCAACGTCTTCTCCCTGTATATTGTCTGTTCTGAGTAAATATCTACACGTAGAGGTTTGTTTTTTGTTTTTAACTCCTACCTTTTATACCTTTCAAATATATAAATAGTATTAACAGTTATATTACATTGCCTGGTGTAGTATACAGAAAGTAACTTTCAAAGTGATATTGCGTGAGGTCTTTGTCAAGATTACATGAAAAGCCCATGTGAAAAAAGGAAGAAAAAAGCCAGAAGCTTTGTTGGTACCGTTACGGCTGCAGTTTACAGGCGTCTGAAATCAATCCAGCTGCAAGGTGAGGTCTTTGTCTCGGAAATCATTGCACGGAAGTGAAAAGTAAATGCTACTTGGCGTCTCTCTCGACAGGGTGCCTCAGAGCGGGTGGATGCTATGGCAGACTGCAGCTTTAGTGCTCAGGCCATCGAAGAGTCACTCGGGATTGGCTCTGCTTTATGTAACGTAGCTGCTACCTGGGTGCTGCGGAGCCTTCGCCCAGGAGGGGTGGGAGTGCAGGGCCTGGCGGGGAGTGCAGCGCCCGGGCCCGCGGGGACCGGGACCTGCGGCTGAAAACACTGCATTGCACTGGCACAGAACGCGGCACACGAGGAAGCCCAGCACAGCAGAAACACGGGGGAGGCTGCGAGGAGGGCGAGAGGGAAGTCAGCAACGCAAACCCTCGGTCTGTCAGCAATTTACCTGGACAGGATTCTCGGGATTGTGGCATTTTGTGTCGCAATGTAACTTTGCACGCGCGTGAGTGCGTGTGTTTCACTTCAGTATAAACAAAAAGCAACAACAAGAAGGAAGCTTATAAATTTTAAGATCTGAAACAGAGAACATGTAAATAAAAGCCACGGTAAAATGTGGTTGATAGTATGAATTCCATACATCAAATCTCAACACATTTATCTTTTTTCTCTTTCTATAAAGACCTCGTTAATGGACAAGTCTTCTATGCACTGAATTTCAGTTTTAGTCATTCTGAATCCCATGAAAACTCATCTGTTCGCTACGGAAAGGACTATCTGGAGAGTGGAACATGCTGTATCCTTTTAAGTGTGCATTGTGTTCAAAGTACTTTTAACTTACTAGTTTTCTTTTTAAGGTGCCCTGATTTGTTTTTCCATTTTCTCTCTTTTTTTCCTCTTTTCTTTTTTTGGCAGTGTTGATTTACGTCTTTAAATACCTCAAAAATTACCCATCAAGTTGCCAGATAGGAAGCCATATAATAATGAAAAAAAAAAAAAAAAATCAGGGATAAACATAGAAAATAAATAGGAATTCAAAAATAGTCACCACACCCTGAGAGCAGGCGGCAGTTTATCAAAAAGCCAAAGCAACTCATTGTGAAGTGGTTTTAATACATAAACAAGTCTCATCTTTAAAGAACTCATTTCACAGTCTATACTTTCAGGTTGTAAAGTTCCGTCCCATGCAATTTAATATATATATATTTTATGTAAATATATATATACACACACAAAGTTGTAAATTTCCCTTCACTGATTTCATAGGACTTTTTCTTCCCATTTACTTGCTAGCTGTCCCTTTCATAAGTGCAAGATTGATGAAGGCATAATCCTATGTGACTACAACGATTGCTTCAGTCAAATGTAGGAAGTGTAACACTCGAGCGTCTGTGTCAAGGCGGTGTCTGATGGGGCAATGCTGAACTCATTCGGTTTGCACATGGATCATGCGCAACGGAAACAAACAAATGAAAACGAGGAAAAAAATCAGAACTAAAACCAGAAAATCCTTGGATCAATGTATTGCTTTCTGCACTCCTATCTCACATTATCTCTGGTCGATGTCTGCTGGAGCCGCCTTGCTTTTGTCGGGATTCTCCTCCTCAGCCTCGACTTTGTACATTTCCTCAGAGCCTTCCTCACTGTCGTTCTCCTCCGACTCCGTCAGCAGCTCCTCATCCTTGTACTCTGCCACGTCAACCACCGTTCCCAAGTGCTCTTTTAGCTTCCCATGGTGCTTTACGTGGTAACGTTGGTTCTGGAAGAATTTGATGATGGTGTGCTTGGGGAGATCCAGCTGAGCAGAGAGGGTGTGGATGGCTTCCTGGTCAGGGTAGAGACCCACGTCATGAATAAAGCTTTGAAGGATACCTAGAGCTTCCAAGGAGATCTTGGTACGGGATCTTGGCTTTTTGGCACAACTGTCCTCAGCAGGTGGAGGAGGAGCCTCTTCTCTAGGTGGGGAATTCTCCTTGGCAGGCTGGGACTGCTGTCTGTGCAGCACCTATAAGATCAAACAGACACACACTTCACATGCTGACCCCTCGGTGCTTGACACAAGGGCATTTGTACAGGTCTGTACACAGGACCTGCTTTGGTTTGGTCAAGTACAATTAATATGCATTGTCCACTACCTTTCTCACCTGTAAGACAGCTACACCAGTAACTACAGACTGAAGGGAGAAAGTGATATAAAAGGCAAATGTTATAAAATAAACTTAAACCCACAAAATAAATGAGAAATACAAAACGCAAGTAATAAAAAGAAATATAAAATGGCCAAAATAAAAATTAAGTCAAAAGGTAGTACAATCTCATGGTCATGATGACTGGCCGGCTGTCTCATCTCAGAAAAGTCATTCTCCTGCTTTGCTCCACTTCTCCTCATCCTTGTTTCCTCTCATCTTTTCAGGCTAGACACTTTGACCATTTCTTCAAGATGCCAAGGACCACAAAGGCCTAGGCACATGTGGGATTGTCAGGCACTACTTAATGAATAATGATTTTGCATTAAAATCCATCACAGCTACTTTATGGAAGAAAAAAATAATAGAAGTGCAGAGATTTGTTAAGATTTCCCTTCCCTTTCCCTTAAGAGAGACAGCATAGACAGTTCAGTTGCTTCACATAGGTGGCTTTAATGTGTCTCCTGAACAGATTTCTCTGTATTACATCTGTAGTAATTTCACTAGTTGAGGAGTTCTGAGTTCAAATAATTATAGCCCTCCATTCTGAGAAACCCTCTGGGCAAACACACTTTGCAGTCTTGTAACAGATTTTCACCCACAGTATCTCCTTTTCAGCAAGTTTACAGAAAGCATATGTAGCTCTTAATCTTCCTAACAGCCACTTAAAATGACTAAGAAAGGGCCTCATACAGCCCTTATTCCAGGGGAAAAAAATACCTGCTCTGAATTGTTCAAAACACAGAGGAGCTCCATATGCTTTCTTTAAAACCAAATCTATACAAGAGAGATTAACAGAAAAAATCCCCTACAGGATTGAAGGCTGGATTTGCCCAGAGGTTTCTTCAGATGCAGAGAAATAATTATTAGAGCTTGACACTCAAAGCTAACAAAATCAATATGGATAACTACTTTCTTCCACAAGTAAGAGAGAATTCTGGCTCTTTAACCAAGAAAAAAATGTCTTTGTTGCAAACTGTAATATCCAGAGAATCAACCCTACATTAAAGCTCTCTAAAGGAAAAAAAAAACACCAACCTGAGGATAAATGATGGAAATGTGCTGAGAACTTGCACTGAATTTTACACACATACCGAGCCCCCAGTAAAATGCTACACTAGTCCAGTTATTACTGCAAGAGGGAAGTCCGCTGTGGAATATCAGCCTGTTATGCAAATAAATAAAAAGGCTCTGTGCCGAAGAGCCCTTTACTCATTTCCTTCATTAACGTTCCTGCCATAACAATGTGTAACATCAGCGATCTCCAGGCACAGCTTTTGGGAAGCAGACCGCAGTCCCCAGGCACTGCCCGCCCCAGCGTGGCCGAGGAGCTGAGCCCAGCGGGGATGCTGTGACAGCGGCCCGGCTGCCCCAGGCCAGGGCTCTGCTCCCCGGGCACCGAGGCAGGACCCGGCACCACGTCCCGGTGCCTCCGTGAGCAGCGGGCTGTGAGTGAGGGCCGGCAGCGCAGGGACACAGCCGCACATCCTGCTGCTGCAGCGCTGCCCGCTGTCCCCACGGGCACAGCCGTGCCGGGACAGTGGCACGAACACCCCGACAAGCAGCAGCTCCACACGGACAGCCAAGGGCAGGTGCCAGCACAGGGCTTGCCACACCGCGGGCAAGAGCCGCTGCTGGGCAGAAACGCTGCAAACTTGTTTCGGTGCCAATATGTACATTTTCCTCCCAAGCACGTAAATACTGAGGGTGCCATAGAAATGGCTAACCAAGGAGCGGGGGAAAAGGGGGAGCTCAGATGGAAATGACAGATACTCTGGTTTATGTTTTATTACATCTCTTGTAATAAAAGAGCATAATGTTCCAATGAATGGAATCGCTCAGCTGCTCTTTGAGGATTTCTTTTTTGTCCATGGATTGCTTTCAAAGACAAGGGCTGACGTTTCCAAATAGAGGGCTACAGATGAGGGTGGGACCCGTACCTACGTCAGCAGGGAGCACTGAAAGCAGCAGAGCCAGGACTGCTGATTCTAGCCAGGGACCAAGCCCCATAAATTTGTCACACAGACCCTACCTAATCTCCCCTGTTGTGGCTTCGGGTCCTGTCCCCTGACAAAGTAAGGACCAGAGCAGCCAAAATCAAAAGGATGTAACACCACAAATAAACTGCCAGGGAACTTACAGACAGCGTCACACAAAAAGCCGCAAGTAGCATTGCTAATCAGAAGCTGGATTCAAGTAGCAGCTAACAGAGATAGAAACACATCCAGAAAGGGTGCGAATTACTCAGTTCATTCTTGTTGGAGTTGGAAGGGGGCTTTTTTTTCCCTTTTCAGTTGACAAATAGCATGAGAAATGATCCAGCTTGAAAAATGTTACAAGACTTCCAATCAAATATAATGATGAAAAAAATCCAACAATACGGGATCAGCAGCAGTAAAATGTTTAATTTGAAGGAGATGAAGAGATGCCTACAGCATCTATAAAGCAATCAACCAAAGAGAGGGCTGAGAGCGGGAGGGAAAGAATAATTTCAATTAACCCTTTCTTTTCCAGAGTGACCTCTCCACCTTCTCCAGAAGAGAAAATGCAAAACCTGGGGGTTATCAGTGTAAAATACTAGAAAAAGGTTGCATTTTATTTCATCTCCTGTTATCCTAGATAATGAAAAAAACCTAAAGCTGCTCTTCTAACAGATAAATCTCATTATTTTACTGACTTCTGGGGGTTTCCTCTGGTATGCCACTGGGATTAACAAAGGATTTCAGCCACACTATATTTTTCAGCAACAGAACTTTAGCCATATACGGAGAGATGGATAAATGCACAGCATGTCCTTCAGATCTGGGCTGTTGTCAGTTTTGCAATTCCTTCTGACAGTACAGGCTATTTAGCACAAAAGAGCACGCTTTTCTATACAAACCAGATCAACTGCTGAGCACAAAGTACAATATGAAATCTAAATTACCTATTTGTTAAATATTTGCTTTAAACTACACTTGATTGACGAGCATGCTGGTCAATCTGAGTGACTGGCTTACTTCATGTCTGGCTCTGCATGCCACAGCTTCGCAGAGGAAATGGCTCATTTTCGGAGTTCCAGATTTTCAGATCTTGGGTCATGATCAGGCTCCTACCTCTGCAGGTAAAATTTCCAGCAGCTTCACACACTGCTGTGCACACCCTGCCATATCACTCTGGGGTTTGGGTCAGTGCTGCTCTGCCTCTGCACTGCCAAGAAGGAAACATCGCTGATCTTCCGTGTACAGGGCGCAGCATTTCCTGTACAGGTGAACCCTCAGTGGTGGCCGGACCTACCACACAGCACCGTGTATGTGATGGGCTTCTGAGATAAGGGATAAAAACAGTGGCCATGCTCAGCTTTCCTTTGCCCAGGAAAGCTGGTGCCGGGCTCGGAAGGGTGCACTTTGTGGCACAGGTGCCTCATGCCTCCCTTGCCCACTCCCTTCTCTGTCCCCCATGCCCAGCTCCTCAGCCACAGGTGGGGCAGCCTCCTCCTCCTCCACAGCCAGCACCATCTGGAGCTGACTTTCCTTCCCCTTCCTGACTTCTCATCTACTTTCAAATCAAATGTGAAGATACAGATTTCCTTCCATGCCCGGAGGACTTATTCTGTCCATTCCTTCAAGAGATTTAATTTTAAACTCTATAGGCATGGCTACCTTTCAACATTTGAGAACAGAGTGTCTCTGGAAGATGCTGCTTCATGAAGGTTCATTCAGGTAGACTTTCTCCTCACAGAAAAACTTACCTTTTGGAAATAAATTCACGAGCTCTGGTAGAAAACTTGCAAGAAAATGACTGTGATGGAAGCTGACTTTAAATGATAAAGTGACTGGTCTTAGATTGCACTGTACTGAAATATGATTTGAAGGCCACAATGAAAAGCAGCTGTAAGCCATGTGTAAAATATAATAGTATATGCCTACAGGGAAGGAAGTGAGATATTGAATGATTAAATTTAGGAGAGTATATAATGTAGTGTATCATTATGGGAGTGATCAGGATTATTTGTAATAAGCTAAGGGTTTGTGGTCTATCTAAAATCCAAAGCCAAGAATTATCGGGGGGAAGGGATTGTTGCACTGTTTTACACGTATCCCCTCCCCATGTCTCCAGGTGCTCCCACAGGAGAAACCTGACTTTGGCTTTGCCACAGAAAAGAGAGGTGAGTGAACCGAAAGAGGAACATCACATAATTGCAGTCTGTGCCTGTACTGTATTTAATTTTGGCTGGATTCACTATGCCACTGATGTTTGTTTCCATTTCCACCCACTTTCTAGCTAGAACTACACACATGACATTGGTGAGTGGCTAAGGGAGCCAAGCAGGATGCTCGAGCAGGGAACCCACACACACCCGGGCACCACCAGCAGTGAGGCACCAGCTGACAACACTGGCTCTGTGACACGTCACCCTCCATTGCCTGGACAGCCTTTGCAGCACACTGGAATCAGGAACTGCATTTCTATGTGAAAACCTCAAGCTCTTTTGTTTCCTAGTGTGATCCTGCCCTTCCCTTTGCAGAGAGGATCAGTCATGTGAGCTCCCTTCCGCTGGGATTTGCTGAGATGCCCCTTGCTAAGAGAAGCACCAAAAATGTTACATTCTTGAAAGACTGTGCATTTTCTAAAGAGACTGCCCTTGTTGAACAGACACCACTTTCCTCTGTGCACAGACAGCATGAACATTGACAGGTACCTTGATGGCATGTAGTGGTTGACATCAATTTTCATAACCCAAACCCATAAGGAGCAAAGTTGAATGGATTGGCCGTCTCTTTGCCAGAGGAGGTTTAAATTGGGTATTAGAAAAGACTTCTTCACTGAAAGGGTTGCAAAGCATTGAACAGGCTACCCAGTGGTGGAGTCACTGTCCCTAAAAGAAGTTAAAATATGTGTAGATGTGGCATTTAGAGACACAGTTTAGTGGTGGACTTGGCACTGGTGGGTTAATGGTTGCATTCAATAATCTTACAGGTCTTTTCCTAACCAAATAATTCTGTGAATTTATTCTCAGTGGTGGGAAGCTTTTCTTCATTTGCATTGTTCTCATAGCCAGCCATAACACTGTTTCACATCAAGGACCTCTGTGCCAAAGACAGCAAGATTCTAGCCTGCTTAAGGACCCCAAAAGAAAAGCCAGAGAGAACAGACACATACCATAAAACATGGGTCCAGAACCTTTGTTTGGTACACCTAACACCAGTCATCTACTACTGCCCTTACAGGCGCTCAAGGCTCATCAGCAGGAGTTGCCACCAGTTTGACTCCATGCAAAAACCATTCACCACACACCTCCTGTCAGCAAGCCATTGGAAAAGCTCCTTCTCCATGGCCAGCTGAAATCAAAGGCAGGGTGGAGGACAGGCCTAAGCAAGGTGTTCAGCTGCATTTGACGAAGCAACACCTCACCTCTGCAAGCTGAGAGCCCCCCAGCAGTGCCTAGCTATCCTGGTAAGAGTTTACTGAAGAGACAAACTCCCTTTTGTTGCAACAAAATCTTATACCGAGAAGGAGGCACTGTCCCTCTTAGCTGAGTTTACAGTAATAATCTGCTCAATAAAGAGCCTTACACTCCCTAGCCCTGGTCTCTCTTCACATATAGAAATGCGCAGGAAGAGAAGAGAGGCAGCAGCTGCCATAACCAGGCTTGCACCCTGACAGCCTCCCAGGCCAGGGCTCGCAGGGATAAGAACATTAATTACTCACAGTCACTGTGCCAAGACTCTTTACAGGTTTCTAGGAATGTCTGTACAAGAAACTGTGGCAGAAGTTACAATTTGCACCTGTGTTCATTTCTTTCCTATTAAAAATGTGGTTCTTAGACTACTCTTTTTTCTTCCCTTGCAAAAATACATTCATTTGGGTAAATACTGCAGCACCAGTCGCAGCACCAAAGGAAGTATTTTCTTTGGGCTCATTCTCAGAGTGATTTCACACCTTGACACCATAAAGCTGTGTTAAAGACTGTGGTTTACTTTCCTTGCTTTTCTTGGATTATACAGTATCCTAAGGTCAAAACTCAGGGAAATCCAAAACTGTTATTAAAAAAGAAAAAGTATCTATGAAGTGATGACAAATTGCAGACTACAGGTGTTAGATTACATTTTGACTCCAGGCAGGTTTAATATACTTTAGTTTCCTTTTACAATTGCCCTTAGCAGGTAGTGTTATCGGTAAGGGATTTAAAAGAATATATGGTACTCAATAAAAGAAGACCGTGTCAGAAGAAATCAATATGAGCGTGCAAAATGATAGGAAGTCTGACATGGATAAATATGTTCACTTTCATCTAACTTCAGTCTGAGCTTCTTTTAATTTTGTAGCTCAAATGCTGGCCCCACATCCTGTGCACTTTCCAGTGCAGCTTAGTAATTGCTTCACAAGAGTAAACACCCTTATTAGAGATAATTATAATACTTGTCTGTGATGTGATGTACCCCATCTCCTGAAAGCCAGACCAAACCAGCCAACCAGAACTGGTGGCTACAACACCTCCTAAGCCAGCAGCCCTGGGTCCCCTTCATTTTGTCTGCAAAGACAAAGCAGTCACACAATAAAAAAATCCCCCAAATATTCAGGCCTTTCCTATCACTCTTCATCTGCTCCTGACCAGCACTGGGGCCAGAATATTGGATCAGACAAACCCTGTCCTAAATCTATCAGCTCTGAGGTACAAGTCACGCTCTGAGATACA
Organism: Oreocharis arfaki; assembly: GCA_013398015.1. NCBI lineage: Eukaryota > Metazoa > Chordata > Aves > Passeriformes > Paramythiidae > Oreocharis > Oreocharis arfaki. Next base: position 671,105 of record VZRR01003128.1, read on the forward strand.
CGAAAAGGGACTTGGAGAGAACTCTTGAGGAGAGAAATGAGTTCCACAGGGAACCCGAAGTCAAAGGCAAGTTTGGTTTCCAGGCTGGAATGTAAGTTTGTTGAAGTGATTCATTTCAACATCTTTGGAGCACACTCACCACATGCTTCCCTTCGCTTTACGACAGTTGCCTTGCTCAAGGGCAGAAAACAGGCAGGGATTTGAAAGCATGGCAAGACACTGAACACCCAGCCTCTGAAACAGCAGCCCCATCCTGCAATTCTCCAGGACCAAACTATCAAAAATGGTCAAAAAAGCGACAAAATAGACAACAGGAATTGAAAAAGAAAAAAAAAAAAAAAACACAACGAAATTTTCAGTTGTACATTGCTTTTGGTACCCCACACAAAGTGCTAATCATAAGCAAAACACAATTAATCTTGACTTGAAGGCAGGAGGAAGGTGTCTCTTCCCCCTCCCCAGCACACACTGCTCCCATTAATGCTAACAGGAGCTTACCATGCATCAAAGAGCAAATCCACCACAAAACATTTTTAAGTGCTATCATCACTGGAGATAAAATATAAATTACAGCCTGATTACACTGCACTGCTAAGAGGCCACATGTGCAGCACAGCTCACAACGACAACTTCAGATGACCAGATAACTTTGGGACAGGTCTAAAAAGTTACTGTAAAACATCTGTGCAGAGGAATCTTTCCTTGTCTTTGCTTTCCTTTCAAGAAGCTGTGGCACTGCTGTCTGCACAGTTGTTTGAAGAATGTTTACAAATCAGCTTGACAAAGAGAAAAAAAACTTCTGCCACCACTTGACCGCAATCATGATCTTATTCTTCAGTAATGCGTGGTTTATTTCCCTTTCCTGATCTCTGTTAATAGACAGCACGTGCCTACACAATAGCCACTATTTTGTCTGTATAATGTTAAAAAAATAAATCAGAAAACTCTGACAATGCAGAACAGTGTCCCGGTGTTTCCTGGGGTAACTGCTCTCCCTCAAATGCTAACTCAACTCTTCCCACAAAAGCACAGGCACAACTTTCATTGCTGTGCAAGTGCCTGAGAACTGGCTGATTTTATGGGGCAGCATAAATGAGCTCATGCTGATGAACATTCATGTATTAGCTCTGAATTTCCCATCTCGGGCTGGTTTAAGCCAGACCCTTAGGCTCACTGCAGAGTAGCTGTGACCAGCACTGGGTATCTCTTTCTCTGATACCTGGCTGCAGCCTGGGAGAGCTGCCAGCAGCCCCTGCCCAGCCCGCAGGTGGAGCCAGCACGTCCCTCCTGTGCCCGTACGCGACCGGCCGGATTCGCTCCGGCTGCTGCTGGCACAAACCAGGGCGCTGGTGACAGAGCGGCCGATGCGTCAGGAAGCGTTGCACAACCTCGCTGCAGACTCTCTCCTGAAGGCACGGGTGATGGATGGCTCCATTGTCTGGGGATGGGGCACAGCCAGCACAGCCGGCACGGGGGCCAGTTTGCTGCACCCCTGGCAGGCAGGCAGGGCTCTGCCAGCCTGGGAGAAGCCACACAAGTCTCTCTTGCCTGTAACCTGTGGCAGCAAGGCAGCCTCCTCCACAAGGCAAAAAGCAACAGCAACAGCCTCATCAACACTGCCCTTCTGCATGGTAATGCTAAGTGGAGTCCCCTCAAGTGGGACTTTCAACATCTGTGTGCACCTTGAGGGCCACAAACCTTGTAGTTAACACTCACCTTCTCCAAAACAGGACCATGAGCTTTGTGGGCCTCTGACTTGCCTCTCCTGTGCTTTCTCTCACAGCCTTAGCAAGGTTCTCTGGGGTGTCATGGTGTGGACAGCTCTGCTTAGCCATTTCCAAATAGAGCCTGAGCTTGCTTGTGGCTTAAGGGAGGGTCTGCCAAAGATTTTGGGTCAATTCTGTGTTTCCCCATCCCAAGCCTGATAATCCTAATGAGGAGCTGGCAGAACGCCACAGGAACTAAGGAGGCAACAAAAGGGGTTTTGGTTTGGTTTTCTGCAGACAAAACACTTTGGGTGTCCTCCATGCTTTCTTGTTTAATTAACACTACACATTCTCCCTTTCTTTTGAAAAACAGAAGAGTATTTGTGGGCAGTGTGAGCAAGATCTTCCCTGACAAGCCCCAGCCCAGAGCCATGCTTAAGGTCAAGCTCTAAACCCCTAACTATGGTGGCATGAATGGCGCCACTATAATCATGCTGTTTTCCAGTTACTCAGACCAGGAGTAGGCACTGCATTATTTCAGGAAGGATATGTTTGGATTAGACACTGGATTCTGGTGGGGGGGTAATTATTTGTCCCATCAAACTGTTTTAGGTCCTTACAGATGGCTATTTGGGGTTTCAAGGATACCCAACTGTACTGCTAATTTTTACAATGGGAGCAGTTAGAAGTCAGGAGAACCTGACTGTTATGGTTAGTGAAAATAGCAGATTTGTGCTGATAAAACACTACTCAGCATGTTTTTTGGCTTTTGAGATCTAACCACCAATGCACTTAATAACAGGACTTGTGCAAACTATACTGTGTGAATCAAACACATAAAAGTATAAATATTCCTTTTTTTAGAAAGCAAGCCTTAAAAAGTGCATTATAATCAACTACCATGGTAAAAGCAAAATCTCCAGTATTACCACACACGCAACTGGCATAATGTGCTTTATTATACCCTTAGCTTGAAACCGGGTAAATAGAAATCAAATGACCAAAGTACAGTCTCCTGCACAGATTAGGTCACTGAAGACAGGATGCCTCAGAGAATTAGATCTGAAACCCTTTGTCTTCCTGATTAAGCTCTAGAAAAGGCGGGCACATGCAGAAGACAGAGGAAGCTACACTGGTATCTCACTCCCATGCTGTTGAGCTCCATGTCTCACTATTCTGACCTATTCTACAGACTTTCGATGCTGGTAGAAAATGACTTTAAGGAAAGTCAACAGCATGTGCCGTTTATATTCACAGGTTTTTTGTTCATTTTTAATGAAACAGTTTAATGTAAGGCCAGGGAGGCAATATTAGGACAGAGCAGAAGATGACATTGCTATGGCCCTGGGATGCACCCAGCTTTGCTGCTGGCTGCTGTGGGGAACTCCATGGACTGCTCTGTCCACAGCTGGCCACACACACATAATCACAGGGGTAAAGCTCACACTTAACACAAGCCTGCAGCTTGTAGGTCTGTGTGCAAGGAGCCCCAGGCTTTTGCTAGAAATGCGAAACACCATTCTCTGCTTCAATAAGGTTAGGATTGTGTGGCATTTGTCAGTCAAAAATCTTCCGGTCAAAAATGTCGACTGAGTGACATCAAAGTATTGACTAAGTGAAGTCTACTTTTCCAAGCTGTTTGCCTAGGGCAGCAGAGGGGTGAATATCCTGACAAAGTTCAAGCAGCTGTTTAGGCATTTTTCATGAAACAGCATATTCTGGTTGCTTTTATTCAGAACAACTTTTGCTCTTCAAATTCTTCCTATTTTCCTTCAAAGCATTATGTTGCTTGTTGCTCTGAACTACCACAAACCTTTTTTTTTAATTTGAACTGAAAATAATAACTTAGAAAGGACTAACATATTTTTTTCTTTCAGTATTTCAGAAATGTCAGCAACCCCTTTAACTCGGCTCAAGCAGTTCTATAGCTCTAGGCTGTACCACCCAAGGAACAGCAACTCATAGCCATCTATCTACTCACCTACCTTCTTCACCATCGTATTTACAAAGGGTTGTACTGATGGGAGCTCTGAAACTACAAAATGTAATGCAGTTTATAAAAGGGGATGGATGTGAATCTTTTCTATCTCAAAATCCAATAAAGGTTATGATTTTTATTGCATGTGGGAGTCCTTTGGTCAATGTAACACTGATTAGCAGCTTGGCCAGTAAGTCTGATAAAATCAGAAAGTACTTTCAAATATATTCTGGCCAGAGACACCTGGGAGCAAAGAGTGAGTGTTGCAGTTGATGGCCCCAGGGTCACACACGTACCTTGGGATTTCTTCACTGGTTTTGTTCTGTCTGGCCACGGTTTTGGTTCCATTCTCTCCAGAAATTACTATTTCAAACCTCTCTTATCCTTGAATCTTCCCAAAAAGGGGGCATCATCTCAAAATCATTCCCCCTCACCTTTCCAACATGCATTAATGAAGCCAAAAGATTTACAACCTGCTTCAGGCAGGGGTCCAGACTGGATTTTAATGGATCCCAAACATAGCAATGCAGCAGTCTTACTCCTCATCTCATTTAAACAAGGGAACACCACAAATATCATTACCCCAAGTCAGCAGTGCTTCCCTGGTGCTAATCAGGCCATTAAAAAGGCATAAGCTGTTTGTTTGACACAAAGGGACAAAGAGAACCACAGAAATGAATCAAAACCACGGAAAAATTAGGGATTTAAAGTAATAATACTCCTTCCAGCAAACCACAGTCTGAATGCATGATAAGTGGCTAAAAGACACAATCACTGCAAGATCTAGAGACAAAAAAATGAGTCCCGACTGCATAAAATGTAAATTAAACTTGCTCTGGTACAGAAGCATTTCCTTCACATGGCAGTTACTCACTGCCATCGGGAAACCCAGACCCATTTGCTGCAAACGAGAGCTGCCACAGCTGACCCTCCCTGATCTCGCCTGTGGAAAACACACACGCTCAGAGTCAACAGTTGGAGGGAAAGGAAGAAAAACCCAAATGCGGCAGACTTGCTAGAAGAGATTTCCATGGAGGTTTCCTCCCCAAATAAGCAGATGGTTTCCAGTTAGTCAGGGTCAGGGACTGCCCGTGTGGTTTCCTGCCTGCTTGCCTTTGTAGCTTATCTAGGCCTCATCAAGATACACAGTCCGAAAAAATTAGAACAGCTAAGTACAGGAATTAGGGAAACTAAATACTAATGAGCCCTGGTCTGCACTTGTGCAGAGGAGCAGGGAAATCTGTGCCCGCGGGTGAGATGGAGGCAGCGGTGCTGATCCCTCTGCCGGGGCAGCCACGCTGGGCTGCGGCACTGCACATCTGCAGGGGCCGGGGCAGGTCTCATTAATGCTGCGCTGCCTCTCCAGGCACCAAAGCTGAGCCTAACCCCATCCAAAACACCCTCGGCAACAGCCCAGCTGCTTTGAAAATACCCCTGACGTCAGTTTACAACCCTGCCTGCTTTAACCGTGGTGCCGGTGCCCGGCGGCAGCCCAGCTCCATGGTGTATTCCCAGCCCAGCTCCATGGCGTAATCCCAGCCCAGCTCCAAGGTGTATTCCCAGCCCAGCTCCAAGGCGTATTCCCAGCCCAGCTCCAAGGTGTATTCCCAGCCCAGCTCCAAGGCGTATTCCCAGCCCCGCCGGCAGCCCAGCGCACGGCTACGAGATTTGCAAAGCTCCGGGCACACACTGGCTCTCATAATGCTGTGCATGGGAGCAAAGCAAAACTCCACCAGGAATGTATGCACAAGCTGCCATATGGAAAGGGCATTCTCAAATTAAACCCTGAAACCCAGATGAGATCTGAGCGAAGGACAGTTTCACTTAAAGGAAATGTCTGAGGTCAACCAGCAATTAACTGAAAGGTTCTGATTGAATACGCTATTGACTGCGCTCACATCAGACAGCTTCCTGTTTATTATACCTTATGGGCTGTCTAGGTGCCAAGACATTAAGCTGTCAATAATCTATTAATACTAAACAGCTCCTCCCTCCTTACTCCCCCCTTGCAAATCCTCTTAGGCTAAGAAACTGCACTAAAAAGATGGACATTTTTGAAGTGAGATGGAAATGAGCTTTTTAGGGTATTTCTTTGCTTGGTTCCAGCTGAAAGTAGAGCAACATTCATAAACAATATAACACGCAGTCTATAACTACATGGAAAAAATTGTGTTAAAAAAAATCAGCCATGATTGAGACCATATCCTGAAATCTGGCTTTCTTTTCCAAGCCATCTTTAAACAGTCTAAGTTAAATTTAATTAACAATTTACAACAAGGAGAGAGAAGTTATTTAAAGAGAGGCCTACAGGTCCTTAACAGTCAGTGTCTGGGAAACAGTTGTACATAAAAAAAAAGTTTTAATGAATTTAATAGAGAAAAGCACTTTAATTAAATGCTGTCAAAGAGGATTGTATTAATGACTGCACACAAAGGAATTTAAAGCAAGCCAAGTATATTTAGCAAATAGGAAGTAGGCTTTCAGAGGCTGCAACTATTTATGTTTCTGCCATTGCAATGCATCTAGGAGATCATGTTGCCAATTGAAAGCAGTTATGTTATTAGATATGATTTTATTTATTATGGATTATTAAAATTTCAAATGCTGCAGGGAATACATTTATTTCACTTCTAAAATGAAAGAACGAAGATATTTCCTGCTTGTTCAGTAAGAGGAAAAACAGGAGAGGAAATAAATAATAAATAATAATAATAACTTAGCACTTAACTAGTAAAGTGCTGTCCAGACAGATCTTTTTATGGGGCTTGTTGAGTCCTGAAATTTTAGTGTGTCTCTTTCTTTCTGCTACAACTGGATGGATTTGCAGTTGCTACCACAGCTTCCCTCAACACAGCATAGAAAGAGGAGCCAGCTCTTACTTCTTGTGGGTACAAGGGACTTTTGTGATACCCTGCATGGTTCAACTATAAAAACTACCAAAATCCCAAGAAAAGAAATCCTGGTTGCCAAGCTTCTGCAAGGAAGACTGAGAACACCCAAGGCTTTCCAGACCTGAACATGAGACTTAGCCACATTTCCTTCATAAAAACCCAGAACAGTTACGGCTCTGCATTAAGACTTTCTGCACAATGTGCTCACCTTCCTCAATGTCCATGTGATAGGACTTGTAGCAGGAAGGAAGGGGCTCTTCACAACTCTCCCTTCCCACATGCCTTGGATGCAAGTGTGGCACATCAAATGGGCATGGCCTCATAAGTGCAAAATGCAGAGGTCCAAACCATAAATCTGAGGAAAAAGCAACTAGAAAATTCAAGAGAGTCAACATTATTTTGGACTAAAATGGCACAATAGTGTAAAACTAAATTTAGCCCCAACTGGAAATGGAGGAATGGTTTTTAACACAAATTCAATGAGATGGCTAGGTCTGTAATATCCAGGATGTATTCTGTGATTTACCACATCCTTTTTGCCATATGTAATGGTAAAAGGTTAATAATGATTTTAGATGATTCAAACTTCCAAATGTTCCACCAGAGGCACCTTATACATGCCTGCATTCCTTTGTTTCTGAACACCAGAATCCTTTTTAAGTTAGGCACCATAATGGGAGTTAGTCTCAAATTCCTGGTTTTTAAATGCACTTATTTGTAGTTAAAATTTTCATCTTCTCATTTGCAACACGAAGAAGTGAGTAGAACTGGGGGAGAAGTCATTGGAAAGGAGACACAAGGGGATACCAGCTTCCTTTCACAATGTGAGTAGCATCATAAATGGTGAAGTTTAATTTTCTAAATACATTATCTGATTTTTGTTTAAGACTTTAATAAAAGTCATGTGTGATGTGTGTTGAGAATGTAGCCTTTGTTGTTCCACAGCTAGGGATCTTGCAAACAGCTTCACTTTGTCTGTGCCAAGATATTTTGGAATATTCTTTGAAACACTGTAACCATAGATGACTGTGAGAAAAAATATGTGCTACTGTACTTCTGGATACTTGATGTGTGAGAATAGTGCATACACACAAAAACACTTCCCCCTTCAATCTGCAATTCCTGTAAAAGTCCATACAAGCATGGAACAACATACACAATATACTGACCCTGAAAAAAAACATATCTCTGCACATATTACAGTCTCTGGGTATTTCCTACCATTCGGGGGACCAAAAAAAGAGAAAAAGAACACACCAAAGAATTTCCAAAAAAAGACTGGCCCTGGGCAAGGAGACTGACCATCTATGTCCTGCTGTGTCACAGCCTAACTCCCAGCACTGCCCAGAAGCTGCACCATTTCCCTGGAGGATGCTGTGCAACACAGGAGGAAGAGTAGCTCCCTTGCTCCTAAAGGGCCAAGCAGTGCAAAGTGCTCTGGTACCACTGTACTCAATGGTTTCCCTTCCCATGTAATTTTTACAATTGACTATCTGCAGAAAAAGACCAGCTGTGATGATCCAGGGTTCTAACTTTATCCTAAGATCTGTAGAGAGCCTGAGAATAAAATGTTGCATACAGCCAATAGCCTATAAACATTTACACATCTCTGAAGCCTGATATTATAATTTATGAACAAGTGTGGGGGATATAGAGTAATTAGGGAGCATTAAAATTAAATTAAAAAGAGCAATATTTTTAACTGCGAAAATTTTCAAATGTAAATGGAACAGAGGCTCATCTAGTAGCTTTTCAGCCTTCAAGGTTTGCCTGCTGCTGGCAAGCTTCAAAGGTTATGTGAATTTAAAGAGCTTTATTTAGTGATCTCGCTCTAGATGTTTGCTCATCCTCAATCTACTACGCTGCCTTACAACACTGGCAACTTAGCATTTACAACAGGGCCAGGACTGTAAGAAATGAGGGCTAAATCTGGTCAAGTTGTGTGTGAAAGGCAAAAGGGTGAGACAACAGGGGCCAGAGCTACAGTGATGCCATTTGCTAAAACGACAACTTGTCAGAGCAACACCAACACAAACCACCACCCTGCTGCTTACTGCCAAGTCTCAGCAGCGCTAAATCTGCGCATTCAGATTTTAAGGGAAGTTTCTGCCTGGAGCATCTTGCCATGGGAGCCAGGGCAGCCCAAGCAGAGCTGCTCTGGGGCAGCCTTGCACAAGATGTACCCTCAGAGTCATTGTTGTTGTAAGATGCTGCTGAAGAAAAGCACCAGCCATGTTCTCAGGGCTCCTTCATGTAAGAGTCCCACCTCGTTCCTGCCCTGTCCTCAGTTGATCCTGGACCAAACGAAAGCTGTCCGGGAACAGGTGTCACTGAAGTGGCCTCATGGTTCCAGGTTCTGTACAAATATGAAAAGGATGTACTGCTCTGACAAGACTAAACTTGCCACCACAGAAAAACCTGAAACTCTGCAGTTTCCTTGATCTCCCATTTCTAGGGTTAAATGGAACAGTACTAAACCTAAACTAATTTCAGAACAGAGGCAGTTTGGCTTTAATTGCAAGTACACTCCCCACTATCATTCAAGGGGAGTAACAGGCCTAACGTTAATAAAAATCAGCAGCATTTTCAGCCACATTAGATATCCACACTAAACAGAAACAGCTGAGATGGCGCAGTAGGCAGGTTTGGCTGTAGCAGTCACGGCTCAGCAGCTTTCCCTGCAATTGTGGTAACTATCAATCACAAGAAGATCTGTTGGACACTTCAGAGTCAAATATAAGGGGGTTGTTGTCTGATTTGAGCCTCTGTTGCATTTGTCAAACCTGTGCAAGGCTCCTGAGCTACTGTGACCCATCAGAAAAATGGTGTGCACCAGGAAGATAGAAAACCAAAGCACACAGCCACAGCTGGTGTTTCAAAACACAGCATCTCTGTCTATAGGGCACAGGTACTGGAGATGCATGAGAAAGCAGCTCAGAAGTGGAAGCTGCCTGAGATACTTTTTTTTGTGTGTACCACATGCTTTAAAGACAGTCCCTTTACCCCACCCGAAAGCAGTCACACGTACAATAGAGATAAATGCAGAGTGAGTGGCATTTGCAATACATTACAGCTTTAACACTGCACAGAAATAGAAGTTACATAGTTTGAGACTTTTTTCAGTGGTTTTTAATAGTTTAGACTGAAAGGAGATACTAAAATTGACTGCTGTCTAATTTTGATAGGAGAAAGAGTGAGACTCCAGGTAACTAAGGAAGACAGATATTCTCCACTCAAAAATTCACAGACCTTGTTCTGACACACATTTACTTCTGTCGTTCAAAAGCAAAGAAAAAAAATAATCCAAGTGCAACCCTCCCAAACCAAAGCTCTGAGCATTTTGAGTATAATGAATAACCTACAATACATATTTCTCTTAAAGTCCATATGGGTTTGTTGAGTACAAGTTGTGTCACCAGTCTTGACCACCCCTGTCTGAGCAGACATCACCTCCAGCCATGGATTAAAGAGCTGGGCAGTCAAAAAGCAGTGGGTACCAATCTATGGCCTGTCTTGGGTGCAGAGAAATCATCAGAAAGCAAAACTATCATGGTGAAGCCATTAAGAATGAATCACAGGGCACAGCAACCCCACAAAAAATTAGTCTCAAAGCAGTAAGGACCAGAGCCAGAGAGCTAGCACGGTTTGAGAAAGTAATTTTTGTCCAAGTCTCAGAGACAACTCAGTCCTAATTTCCAGTATGCAGAATCCCCTGGTGTAACACACAACACAGCAAAACCTCACTGAGCACATCATCCTATAGATCATTAAGCACACCACGTTCCCCTATGAAATACAGTTTTGCTTCACTCATCATCTATGATTGCCTAAGTATTATTAATTAATATTATTTTAAAGGAAATTTTAAGTCTCACTGGTTTTTCCATCTGCATGCTATGCATTATGTGACCCATGAACTCCAAGACATTATTTAGAATCAGATATTTCATTAGGAAGCACTACAGTGGTGTTCATCCCCCTCTTTGTTACTTCTAGAAAGAGAATATGAAATTAGTTTCATTGGACTGCCATCGCCACTTGCCTTGACCCATTTTTACGAGGGCTCCATGTTCTGCTCTTTTGTATTTCATTGTCATTTCTAAAATACTCGTTCCCTTCCATCCCTCACAAAATTACAAAATTAGTATTTTATTTACTTCCATGGTATGTTATTTTCTGCATATTTAAAGAGAGATCACAATGTTTGCAGTGAACACGCAGAAGGGCTTTCCTAGAGCTTTTTACTATGCCTTCTTTTATTTACTAATGTTCCTCCATGATTTATGATCTGAACTACTATATATTTGCCAGATTTGTCTAACTCAAAGCTTCTGAGAAATAAAAGGGTGGAGGGATGTCATTTTTAAAAAGTGACAGAAGTAACAGTGTATCAGAAAGCAACATTTGATTGCTTTTAAATAAGTATGGACCTACCAGCTTAAGTAGATCTACCTGTCAACTCACAGAAAACGAGAGACAAGGTTTCCACATTCTTTGAATAGAAGGTACTTTGCTGCAGTGGTGGCTCATTACTCCAGAGAACCAGCTTATCCACCCAGACACTCCAGAGACAACAGCTTGATTCATGGTCTTCTCAATGGAGTCAGGTTTCTCTGCCCCAGCAATTAGCAATGAATTAGCACTATATTAAAGTGCCAGGCAAGATGGTTACTCTCTGGAGTGGTCACCTTGGACACAGCAGATAAATAGTGGGAGAAGGGAGAGAAATTAGATTTACTGTGTCCCAGCATGTCTGTAACAAACACGGAATCCCTGGTTGGCAATGGGAAGCAGCTGTAGGCACTTGTCAGCATTAACACTCCAGAAAGGTCCGATGCCAGCAAACAGCCTGGGAATGGTGGGATTTAGCAAGGGATGGAAAGTAAGACAGGGAAGCCCCACCTCTGCAGAGCAGGGAGCTGAAGGCAGACACACGAGAACTGCTTGCTGCAAAGGGACTACTTTGCACACCATTACAGGCCAGGCCAGATCAAAGGGCCAGCCAGGATCCCACTCCTGGTGGTGGAGGTGAAAGAGGATGAGAACAGGGCAAAAACGTAATAATGCTTTCCAGGACACCCTCCCACCCTCCAGGAACCTGTGGCTCAGGCACTCTGTAACTCAGATGATGTCATTGTGGTACCCCAGCTAGCAACAACCTCACTGCTCTTCTTCTTTGCTGTTACACCACATTGCATGGAATGGAGGGAGAGCCTCTTAATGCACACCTCAACTTCCTTAAAAACCAAATGAGAGGCTGTGGCCAGCTCAGCCTGCATGCACAGCAGCATGTAGGTGTAGCATGGATGCTCCATAACCAGCGTGTGAAGGAAAATCCACACTCTGACACGTCCATATGGTCACACCCAGTGCTGCCAGAGAACACAGCCGTGTCACAGACCTCCACAGGGCTCACATTTTATGACTCCTCAGCACAATAACAAATAAATCAAGTGTGCAGGGAGGAATTTTTTGAATACTGAGCTTCCAGTATAGACATCATTCATTTCAGAACCAGTAAAATAATTGATTAAATGGATTAATATATGGCTGAGGGGAAAAATCTAATGGAAGAGAGAAAAATAAAAAAGTTTGTTTTTAAAACCCTGAACCTACAGCTAAACAGTGAGGTGCAGGCTAGTAACACCAAACCAGTGAGGGCAAGAACCTCTCACAAAGGAAACAACAATCCCTTAAACACGGAGAATGAGCCTGCGTCCAGCTGATCTCCTACAGCACAACAACTGCCCCACTGACCACACCCTGCCTTTTAGAAGACAGAAACCATACGCAGCCTTGGAGTAATTCCCTCACTGTCCCCAACCCTGTAAGCAGCAAGTGAACTATACACAACCCATCACAATGATATCTTTGCCATTTCCAAGAAGCCATACTGAGGAAAAGGCTGCAATATATCCACTATCTTTTGCCTGGTCGTGCCTCTTGTGATGATAGCTAGGATATTCTTCGAAGTCTGACAGGGAGACATCCCCAGCCCAGAGGGGGTTCAGTCATGGAGGCTGGGAACTCTGGCAGCAGTGTGGGACAGCCTGTTTTCAGGCTCTCCCAGTCTCTCAGCTGGAGGAGCAGGAGATTCAAGCACCAGACAGAAGTTACTATACACACACCTAAGCCATCAGAGCAAAGAGAAAGGTGGGCTGGGCAGAGAAGAGAGAACAGAGGTGAGAGCCTGCCTGCTTCTGTGTTACAGTTCTGCACCTGCTGTTACTCACAGCACTGCTGCTTGTATCTTCTTCAAAGGACTGTCATTTTGCTATCAAGGCTGCAGGTAAGGGCTCGACTTACAGCACACCTTTCACCAGCAAACCTGCAAAGCAAAGTAGGTTTGTGACTGCAGCTCTTGGATGTTTCCACCCCCTGCTAAAACACAGCCAGGCACCATGGCAGACATTCTGCACCCGCCACTGCTTTGAGAAGGAAATGAGAGCTGCTTTCCCACTTGACACTACAGGGGGAATTTCAGATAGGCAGAATGTAATTACTTGGCCTGGAGTTCAGCCAGGAGCGGGGCCCAAGACCCCTACCCTTATGTAAAGTGTCACAAAGTCTCCAATGACTGCAAGTGTGAGGACCTCAGCTTTACATCTCTGGCTGCTGTCATTGATTCTTCATGGCTAATTACCTAATAGTGACCCTTGCAGCAAAGCCAAGAAACAAACCTTGCTTCTTGAAAAAATTCAAGTCCCAGAGACCAAAAACTACACAAAAATTGCTTGGTGTTGGGTATCTTTCAACAGTAGGGAGCAGGTGGACAGCAAACCTCCTGTGCCTGGCACTGTTAGCGTGTTACTCAGAAACCTACTGGGGTTTTTGGATGGGCAAGCATAGCTTTAAAATGCAGCACCCCCAAAACACAAGCCTACTGTATCAACTGCATACCAGAGTCTCCAGAGTTTTGTTGTATGTAGTTGCCAGCTGGTTCCATTTATTTTTCTTCATTTTTCATATTTTGACTGTAATAAATAATTAATCCATGGCTTTGTAACTTGCTGACAAATACAAATGCACAGCATTCCAACACAGTGTAACGTGTCACTCACAAGAGCCAACCTGCATGATGCAGAAAAGTGATGTGCAGAGGGCTTTGGAAAGTAGGCTAATCGTCAAGGTCACTCACAAGATCCCAAGGAAACTTTTTCTGTCTCTTAGAGGATATTCTCACTTGCTGTGGGCATCAGAACTGGGTTAATACTTCCAAGTCTACACATGTCTAGTTGTCTTCCCACGTGGTAACTTGGCCCTTTACCTGTCTGTAGCTCCTTGCTTCCAAGATCCCATAAACTTTTTGGAATGTGGAAGACAAAACTCGCAAGATTAATTACTTAGAGAGCTTTCCCTACTTTATAGTTTTGAGAACCTGAACCCCAGGAAACAGATTCTTTTCTTGCAGGAAAAGACACAAAGGAAAGCAAGGAGGAGGAAGTTAGCAGAATAGACAAACGGGACTGAACTAGGCAATAATTAATCTGAGTGAGACCTAAGTGCTCCAGATGGGGCAGGATAACAAGACAGAGAAACCTCTTGCCTTTAGAAAAAGGTGACTAGATAGCTGGCAGCAGTGGTAGCAGCAGCAGGACAAGAGCAATAACAAAGAATAGAGGCTGAATGCCAAGGTTCACAGCAAGAGCAGCAAAGCAGTGCAATCCACCATCAAACAACGGGGAGAGTGAAGGTGGGACGAGGAACTGCGAGATTATCAGATAAATGCACTGTACAAACAACCCCCAGAGTGGTCACACAATCCAACATCAGGTGAATGGTACCAAGTGCCAGGGCCTGAATTGGAGGGCTGAGGGGAAGGGCTGCTGTGGAGGGTGTTGCCTGAGCTTTTTAGATCGAAGAAATACCTCCTGAGCCTCTCTTGACCATCTGTAGATGTTTGGGTCTGTGACATGCATTACTAGTTACTAGGAATACACATTAGGCTCATTTTTTCTTCTGACTGAAGCTGGAACTGCAAAAAAGAGAAGTTTGTAGTGTTTTCACTTCGTTTTCCCTACACATACTTGTATCTATTTATTTCTCATTATACTAATACCCGAGACAAGAGTAGAACAAGGGTGTACAAACCAAAAATTCATGCTAATCACAAATGTATAGAGGAGCAACACAAACCTAAGGAGGCTGTGAAATGAAGGCCCATCCCTCAGAAAATGCTCACCATGGTCACTTCAGAAAGTACTTTTTAGTCAATACATAACAAGCTCATCTCCATGTTACACTCTCGAAACCCCCTGTTACCCAGTCCTCCCACACAGACACCCTGAGGAGGCAGAGGGTGCTCTGACCTGCACGGGCTCGGGCGTGAGCTGGACAACGTGCTGCATACGCTCGCTGTGGTGATGTCTGGACTCTTCCTCATAGATCACATCCCTCTCATGCTGGGGAAGGTTCAGGAAGCGGCGAATGGTGCAGAGGTTCTCCCAAAGGGTGCGGTTTTCCGGGCTGGGGTTTTCTTTCCAGCGCAGCAGCTCACACAGCCAGCCCTGCAACGGTAGGGTCAGCACAGTCAATTCACCGAGCACCGAGGAACCAGATGTGAGCAGAAGGTCAGCTAGACTTAATGCTCTGTGCTGAAAAGTCTTGCTGGTCTCATCTCACACATAAACCCCTACCACCCCAAGCTGCCCTTTGATCTCAACAAATCCATGGTATAGCTTATTTCCTGCAAGCTAGAGAAACTGAAACAAGTAGCAGTGCTTAGCAGAAACCAAAAAGCACAGCGTCTTGTCCCCTATCATATTCACACCACGTTTAAAATGCTCAAATATAAATATTTTTCCTACAGAAAAGCAAAGATGAAACAGAGATGTATCTTCACTTCCATTTCAGAGCCCCTTCATTTCTTCATCCAAGCAAGAGAAAAGGAGACATAACTCCTGAGACTTGCTAACAACCCTCACTGCAACCTGCAGCTGCAGAACCAGAAATTCAACACTACTCCAAATGTCTAGTAGAATGTACTATCAAGACTTCTGATTTGCTGTCACTATGTTGCACTGACTCCCCCAGCACTGAACCCCCCTAAAATTTTACATCTTTAAATAATAAAATCCTAGAGAAGATGCAACCTTACAGAAAGGGAATCCCCCAGTATCTAGCACAAAAGCAGCAAACAGGGTCCTGCAGAAGTTACTAGAGATACCACAATACTAGGCAGAGGTAATTCTAAACCCAACTACAGATCATACCAACAGTACATTTTTATTTCTGCTGTCTTGCTTTAAGGTTAGTTTGAAATGCCTTTAAAAGGCTACTGCTATATGTAAGGAGCTGTAGGACCTCTCCACAGGGACTGACTGCTCAGACCTCTGAGGGGAAAGCACCAGTGCTCCAGGAAGAGGAAGTGACCCTGAACCCCAAGGGCAAGGAGAGCCCAAGGGCAAGAGCTGTTTGGATGAGGACAGCGCTGCATGTGCAGAGCGTGACCCGGTGTCCCCAGCAGGTGAGCCAGGGATTGCGGCTGCTGCTGCTCCTGCCCGGCGTGGGGGCACAGCCAGCCCTGTCCTGCCTGCCAGCAGCCAGCCCACTTGGGGCTGGGGACAGTGGCTCCCCTCCTGTGCCTGCACAGGAGACGCAATGCAAATGACAGAAAATGAGAAGATAATGCTGAGGATGCTGTCAACGCGCCTTACTGACTCCTGTCAAAATATTTTACCTAGTAGCTTCATAACCCGTCATTTTCAAGCTACAGCTCAGCATTCTGACACCATTTTGACAGGCACCTTACAATACCTAAAAGATAGCTTGATCTATGTTAAAAATGTTTGGTACAAGAAGTAGCCAAAACTGTGTTTTTCTGAACAGTGACCAGAGCAAGCTGAACAGCCGGGTTCATTACCAGCCCACAGGGGGGCTTTTTGGTATTGCTTTTTTGTGTAACAACTTGTAAGCCATTGACAACTTCTACCGTGCACTCTAAACCCCGTGTATAATATCATAAGCCGTTGTTTGCCTTACTCTCCACTGTGTCTTCTGCCTTCACCCCCCCAAAAAAGGCAAGATTTGATTATCTCCGCTGCATCAGCCAAGACAGCAACACCAGCTGTTCTCATTGTGCAGCCTCTTCCTCACGGCCTACATGTTAATAACCTGATCATTCCATTTTCTCCTTCAACTGCCGGCTGCAGCACAGCGAAGAGACAAAAACCCAGGCCCATCTGCAGCAGCTGTAGGCACTGAACTGTGAAGCCACCAGGGATTTATAAACTAATCTGTAACACAACACTGCCTTGTTTTTACAAGTGAGAGGCCACATTTGTGCAGACCTGATCTTTTCTTGCAATAAACTAGGAGGGCTGGGGGGTGGCGGGGGCAAGGATGAAAACAAGATATCTAATCATTTACTTAGGGAAAAAACCCTCTGTGTTATATTTTCAAAGTGTTTTGATTGGTATTTGGGCAATCTCTCAGCCAGGTGAAGTCTGCATTTTAATGAGGTTTGGCCACATCCCTTACCCTCAGTTTTCCTCCTTCCACTGCTCAGAAATCCCCCAAAACTTTCTCTCTTTTAAAGGAAAGATAGGAAGAAAATCTCCCTGCTCCACAGTGTTTTCTCAGGGGTTCCTCCATACAAAGGAAATAATTTTTGAAACGGAAGATAAACCATCTGTAGAAAAAATCAGCTTCTGTTTCCCCCTGTTTTCAGCGATCTGAATAAGCCTCCAACTGAACTCTTTCAAAATGTTTCAGGCAGGTATGTTCAACACCTCCTGGCGGATGCTGCAGCATGAAGACCCATCGTGTAACAAAAAATACAGAACAAGCCCTGCACCTGGTGGAGCTGGAGCCCATCGCTGGGCAGGTCTGCGGGAGGATGCTGCACCTGGCTCACCCAGGCACAGCTCGGCAGGGCCACCTCCCCTTCCCAGGGCTGGACGGGGCAGCCCGATGGCGACTGCCGCACTTTGATTTATCTGTCCCGTTATAATCAGCGCTCATTACAATCACTTAGAGCAACACTACAGGCCTCATTACGGACTAAGCACTCGCTGCCATTAGTCTTTAAGAAGGATAGCGCTCAATTTGCCTGGCAACATGCGAGGTCCTGACCTTGGAGCTATTAGGGAAAAGATTAGACTGCAGTGTGACCATGTGTGCAGACATGAGCAAACCAAATTAATTTCTGGCAAAGGGAGCACCAGGCAAGGACCCTGCCATCCTGAGGACACCTGAGAACTTCTCCATTCCCCAGAGGAGATAAGCTAATGGCACGTTTAAAGGAGCCTGGTTCTGAAGGTGAAGCACATCCGTGGTATTTAGAGAGATATTAATCCAGTTTCCCCACAAAGTATTTGCTTGGCTGATCAGATTAAGGGATCTAGCCTTCAACAGAACACCCCCACCACAGCAGGCCCCAAGAAATCTGTGATACTTCACAGCCTCAGACATATTGCACCATGTGTACCCAGCTGCTACAATAATTAGCTTATGAATGTATCAGCTGGTTCTGTGATTTTTATAAATAATAACTAACCTACAGAGCAGAAAGATTTCCATGAGCCTAATATTAGCAAGAAATTGCAAGGTGCGCCTAACTGAATTGTCATTGTGCTAAATGCCCTGTCTTCTCTCACGTTGCGCGGGACTGGATCTCCCCCAACACCATTTATAAATATTTATTTTTCCAATGTATTTGTGTCAGCTTTCTTCACAAGAGCCATTATTCGCTCACCCCCACACATACACACACATACCCACTGCATCCATGTGTACACTTATCTGCATCAAATCTGTCCTTTCACTACACTTTTTCTGTCCTTCCCTCTCTTTATTCAAGCATTCATTCAAGACCCTCTCTGTCCATCCATGGGGCTGTTTATTAGGCAATAGCTTTGACTAATACGTGAGAAAACACAGCGTGCCGCAGCTTACTCACACGTTCTTTATGGCTGCAAGTAACTGCCTTCCCCATGCACAGATGAAAAGTCTGCATCGGCTTTTTAAAATTATTTATTTAAATAATCTTAGCACGCCATCCAAGAAAGTTTTGCAGTACCAGGCAAAAAAAAAAAAAAA
>VZRR01003128.1:689737-700351 GCA_013398015.1 Oreocharis arfaki
AAAAAAAAAAAAAAAAAAAGTGTAAATGTCAAATAAAACAGTGACAGATGACAGTATTCTCTATTGAATAGCACCGTTTCTTCGTGCATGTTCAATGAGAACTCATGAATTATTAATACACAAAATCTCCTTTTACTGTTAAAAATCTCAACTTGGCGTTTTTTGGTTACCATTTTTTTATTTTCTTTTATTTATTTCTTTGGGGTCTGTGTATGTTACACAGAGCTTTCCAGGAGA
This sequence comes from Oreocharis arfaki, assembly GCA_013398015.1. NCBI lineage: Eukaryota > Metazoa > Chordata > Aves > Passeriformes > Paramythiidae > Oreocharis > Oreocharis arfaki. Next base: position 689,975 of record VZRR01003128.1, read on the forward strand.
ATTATTTCATTTAAGAAATGCTAACATACAGAAATTTTTGGAGTTACAGCCATTCACAGTGAATTTTCATCTATAGCTACATTTTTTGGCATGAAGAAGGAAAAGTGAAGGAGACACTATCTCACCACCTTTTCCCCCACTCATCCACATCATCTGAGCTCACTGCCTTACAAGTAAACACAGCTTCTGTGAACGTGTTCTGAAAAATCTAACAAATAACACACCCTTCCCCAGACCCGTAATACGCCGTGTTTCTGGTCCTGCCTCCCCTGCACATCACAGGTCCCGCTCCACCGCACAGACAGCCCCCTCGGCTGCCACAGAGTTACCAGAGAGTTTGATACACCCCAGTGTCAATATGGGTGGCAGAATCCAGCCCTTAATGTCAGCTTCTACGGTTCTCAAATGGGAATGTCTTCCATTAAAAATAAGAGGAGGAAAAACAGCACAATTAAAGGATGCTTTTGGCTCTACATTCAGGCACACCCAGTGCTTGTGGTTACAAGGAATTCTGCTTAGAACTTCCTTCATTTCACCCCAAAACTTCTAGAGGCATCAAGAATGCAGCCCAATTTAGCTCATTAAAGAGAGCTGCAGAGAAGTGCTGGCCTCTATTTCTGTTGTTCTCATGAGACAAGATAAACATTTTCTAAGCATTTTGTTTGATAAAAAAAAAATCATATTAATGTCCTATTTTTAACCTCTCTCTCTGTCTTCTAATCAAATACATTTCCACATAGCTAAGCAAACAACAACAAAAATCTGCAGAAAGCCAGCCATTCCCATTGTGCTTTTATGCTGTTAAAGAAACAGCATGCTTAGAACACCAAAGCATGAGCCTTGGCACCCTCAAACCCCCTCGAGGACAGCTAGCTGGTGCAGCAATCCTGAGCCATATCCTCTGTCACTTATCCCAAAGCCCTGTTGAGCAGCTTGACCCTTTCACTTTTGCTGGGCTTACCCTGGAGCAGGGGAGGCTGCCCCAGCAGCCAGAGGTACCAGACTACAGCAAGGTCAGTTTTTCCAGCACTCAGTGACAGTGTGCACAAACACACTGACCCCAAAAACGGCTTCCTGCAGATCCACTGCCCTGCAATCTGCCAAGGACCAAATTTCTGACCAAGGACAAAGAAGGCTCATGGGAAGAGTTCAGGCTCACAGTCATGCTGGGGTACAGGCCCATGTTTACACTTTGCCAAAAGCCACTGCAGGAGGTGGCAGTTGGGTGTCCACGGTGACTTAGTCACAGGCAGCTGCTCTGCTTTGGGCATGGACAAACCTGCAGCTTAACTGACCTTGTGTTTCCCTGTACTTACATCAAAATTAATAACAATAATAATAACAATTATAATAATAATAACAATACAGATAGTTTTCTGTACTGACATTTTCTAGGGTCTCCAGTGAAAGCATGAGTAGGCAAATGAAAAGTTTTTAGTAAGAGTGATTCAGGAATAAATCTCAAAAATAAATGTAAAAGGCCATTTCCTCACCCACATCATCAGTGCAGAAAATGTCAACATATGTGACAAAAGAAAAAAAAGCAGCAATGATTGACGCAAGTCTTGAAAGATTAGTAAAGAAATGCTGCATTCTCCAGAGAAGGCTCCCTTCCCACATGGGATCACAAGAGTCCTCTGGACAAACTTCCTCAGCATCTCTTCTCTCTGCTCAGTTTGGGACTCTACAGTGCAAAATGAGCTAGGTAATATTCAGCTCTTGTTCCTTGGTCGCCAAACTCTCTTACCATGAATCCAATAAGTGTCTATTAAAATAAATAAACCCCCTAATGATTCAAGATAACCTAATCAAGAAAGCTGAAATGGATAAAAGACTAACTGTAATGGAGAGTTCTGTCATGGCTTCGATGAATTCTTGATGAGGGCCGGGGGAGGGGGACTGAACCTGAGAAGCTTTACTTGAAGCATTTTGATACAGTTCAAGGTTAATCACTCAACAGTCTGGATTTTCTGAAATGCTCGGTACTTTTCCTCCCTAGAAAATTCAAGGCAAAATGCAAAGCACTTTCATGAGGGCCAGTTTCTCACCAGCCTCATAAAGCATGAAATTATGAAAAAAAAGGAGATACATGAGCCCTGAAGTACCATAGATTCATGGAAACACCAAGTCTGCTTACAGCTTTTGGCCTCAGAGGGAAGGATGCTGTGCACTGAGGATATTTCCAGCATTCCAAGTTCAAACTAGCTTCTCCCCACACTAGAGAGGAAGTATGGGCTTGTGGTTAAGGCGAGCAGCCCACCATCAGCTCCCAGGTCTGCCAAGGACTTCGTAAGCAAAGCCCCAACTCCACAACTGTTCCTTATTCACTCAGCTGCTGAGAAGCCAATGCACTGCTGCAGATGCTGCCACAGAATCATAGATAGTCTATGTTGGAAAGGACCTTTAAAGGTCTCTAGTCCAATCCCTGGCAATGAGCAGAGACATCTTCAGTAGATCAGGTTGGACTCTGAGCAACCTGAATGTTTCAAGGGATGGGGCATCTGCCATTTCTGTCGGCAGCCTGTTCCAGTGTTTCACCACCCTCATTGTAAAAAGTTTCTTCTTTACATATCTAGTCTGAACTTCCCCTATTTTAGTTTCAAAATGTTACCCCTTGCCCTGTCACACAGGCCCTGCTAAATAAGCCCCATTTAAGGACTAAAAGGCTGCAATGAAGGCTCCCTGGACCCTTCTCTTGTCCAGGCTGAAAAGCCCCAACTCTCAGTGCCTGACTTCACAGCAGAGGTGCTTCAGCCTTTTGATCATTTTTGTGGCCCCCTCTGGAACTGCCTCAACAGGCTGAAGTGTTTCCTGGGCTGGAGACCCCAGAGCTGGATGCAGTGCTCCAGGTGGGGTCTCACCAGAGCAGAGGGTCAGAATCACCTTCCTCAACCTGCTGGTCATGCTGCTTTGGCTGCAGCCCAGAACAGAGTTGGCCTTTTGGGCTAAGAGTGTCCTTTGACAGCTCTTGTCCAGCTTTTCATCCACCAGCATCCCCAAGTCTTTCCTGGCAGGGCTGCTCTCTATCCCTTAATCCCTCAGCCTGTGCTGCTGCTGGGGCTGATCCAGGTGCAAGACACTGCACTAGGCCTTGTCAAACCCTGAGAGCTTCATTTGGGCCCACTTCTCTTGTCTTGGATGGGGGTCACACTGTGACTGCATATACAAGTCTGTAAAAAGGGAGCTCTAGTCCAAAGGTACTTCAAAGAAATTCTAAGATCAGTCAAGGAGAGAAATGTCTTTCTGTATTTCCTCCATATGTGACAAGAACATTGAAATATCAGCACAGCAGATAGGCCCCAGATGTAGAGATTCAAAGCATCATAAAGGCACTGAGATGATAAGGCTGTAAGATGTGCCCTATACACACACACTATGTACACTATACACCTTCACCACCAGCTGCTTATTCTAGCTGCTGTTCATCATCACTGGAAGCTAATTAGTTTAAGGCCACAGAAAACACCTATTATAAGCTAAAAGGGAGAGAGAAGGCATCCCATCCTATCAAATGAATACATGGGAATGTAAGTCGGGAAGAAGAGAGAGAAGGATTAAATTAAGGGTTTCTAGAGCTAATCCTTCCTCAAAGTGACACTGCTCATTCCTCTTGCAGTGCCTGTACTTCCTTCTTGGAGGATGAGCAGGAGATAAGGGCATGGGAAGGTGGCCACAGTATTGAGCCCCATCTAGCATGGGATCCTACCATGGGCTAGCACTCTCCTTGGCCAGAGAATTGGCAATGAGGCAGGGATCTTGACACGAAAAAGAAAAGTCAGAGGAAAGGCAAGGAACTGTCATAGTGATTTCCATACACAGGTTTGGGGGTTTTTTTACCTGAAGGGCCTCAACTGCAGGGCTCTCCTGCCCCCAAACTCAAACCCTCTTCAAGCTTATCATTTGTTTGCTTACTTTTCAACAGGGTAAAGATCCAACCCAGAGACTAAGCTTTGGTAGCGTAACATTTTTTCAGATGTTGCTCCAAGGGGTCTCTCTTGCTTTACTGTGGTTCAACTAGAACAAACTCCAGTCCCTTGAAAAAGAATTTCAGTTTCAAGGCTATATATTTTGTTTTCAGTGGACTGGTGAAGGTTCCATTTGGCCTTCCCAGGGGTGATCCCCAGCAACAGGCACCCTGCTTCCCCATACCAGCCCAGGCTGATTAAGAAGAGTCTCTTGCCCTGGGAGAACTGTAGGAAATTTGATCTCCATGTTCATACAAACTCTGCCCTCCCTCAGACAGTCAACAAGGGCTCCAGCCAGCTATGCCCACTATTTATTTAGATAGTGACTGTTTATTATGAACAGAACTACATTCCTAAACTCATTTTGCAAAGACTAAGAAAAAAATGTCTGCTGAGCACAGCATAGCCTCTGATAGGACTCTCACTAGCAGAGGTCAAAGGGGTGATGCTGCTGCTCAGCATTAGAGCAGTGCAGGCACACGGTCATGGCGGAAATGGTTTTCCTGAAGTTGTACTGCAGAGCAGTTGCAGAACTGAATGTAGAAGCCCGTTTTAAAGACCAACAGTCCAAACTTGCAGTAATCCAAGGCCAGAGTCTCTGCCTGTCCCTCTGCCCAGCTCTTCACACACACAAGCCTCCCAAACCACTCTGAAACAGCACACCAGAAACCCATCTTCTTGGGAATTAAATATAACCCAGAGAGACCAAAGTGTAGACTGGAAACCAAATCCTGGTGTACCAGCCACACTCAGAAACATTCCCAATGTGCTAATACAGGTCCCAGGTTTAGCCACTAAAAGGGCACTATCAGGCAGCATCCCCAGACAATCCTTCTGTCCATCGGGTACATCACTATCAGCTGGCAACTAAAACAGGAGGGCAGCTTTGGAGGCTGTGTTGTGAGGGCACTGAGCTCTCAGTTCCTGCTAGCTTCAAAAATACAAAGGGATGCACAGCACTTCACAAAGGCTAAACGTACCTAGATGTAAGTTGCAAGGAATAAAATGCATATTAAGGTAAATAAGTGATGAATAAGTCAATGTCTAAATTAAATGGCTTGAAATCTTTATGAAGGTGGATTCCCTTAAAGAATTCTCACCATACTACCGTGGTACCTCCATGAGGCCCTGAAACTTGCATTTATGTTGACTTGTGAGCTCTGTGATTTGCAACCTCGGTTTCTAGAAACTGCCCTTCTCTCTTCAGTTGCTGAGACTCCGCCATGACTTAAGGATGAAGATGGTTACTTGTTAAATTAGAGGTCAATTAACTCCACCAGCAGATGATGCCACTCGCAATAACTACTCTCAGCAGGTACCACTCTTCCTGTACGGAGACGGAGGAGGAGATGAGGCCTCCGTTGCCGCTGGATGTTCTCTAGGGTACATGACATACAGCCCTGTGTATAAAATGTCAAAACATCCCTGTCGGAGATTCACTGCCTGCTAAAACTGTGAAGATCTCACAGCACCGTGGATTGCTGTTGACAGAACAGCAGCGCCCAACATAACACATGCCTTGTTAGCAAACTGGAAGCCTCTCAGTAGTCTGGGGTGAGGGAATAATAGAGGAAGCCAATGAAACACAAGCCAGGCCTGTGGAGAATAGCAAGTGAACGAACCTTGGCGGAGAGTCCAAGCAAAGCCTCAGACTAGTTCTTTTTTCCCCCCTTTCAAACTCTCTCTTCTGCAAACATGGGCAGTTTTCAATGAGCGCTTCCCACCATGTAACTCAGCTGCTGAAATCAGCAGCATTTTCACCAGAAATGCCCACAACTGGCACAGCTGGCCTGTGCAAAGCACTGGGAACACCCAACTGCTGGTTTTCACACAAGCTAGACCTAGGGCAACACACTGACCACGACACTGTGGCTCTCCCTTATGCAAGCAGCTGTGTCCTTGCTTTTGGCACTCCTCTGGGCCACAGAGCTCCCCAGCCAGCAGTGGGACACCACAGGCACACCAAGCCAGGCCAGGGGCAGGCACACAGGTGGGCTTTGAGGCAGGGGGAGGCCCCGTACCACTGTGGTTCTTGGCTGTGGCTTCTCTGTCTCTGCCTTCCAGTGCCCCCATAAACCACTTTCATGCTCCAGCAGAGCGCTATGACATCTCAGCATGGCGAATGCTGGGCCATCCCAGGGAGCCAGTACTGCTTTGGCAAGGCTGCGAAACAAAAGAAACATCAGCCTCAGAAACACTTCTTTATTCGCTGCTGCTGAAGAAACAAAACCTTTATGTGCAGTAACTTTGCTTTAAACAATAACATTTGTGGATCCTGTTCTTAACCTTTTGCATCTGGCGTTCAAAATCTGCCCTGCTTTTTTTCCACGTGAAAGACTACAGATCTTTTTTTTGTTTTGGCTCTGGTGTACAACGTTGCCAGAGAAGTGCACTCAAGCTGGCACAGACCAAAGCTGGTGAGCCACCCAAATTATTGTTGGGTGGTTCAGTCCCTCTCTATTTCAAGAAGCCTCTGGGTATAATGACAGGAAGCTTGCAGGCAATTTTAAGCCAAACCTCAGAGAGGCTGGCATTCGGTCTGTGTTAAACACTCCTTATTAAAAGCTGTCCAGTCCGGATTCTGGGTGGAACTTTGATATCTGCATGGAGTAAAGAATAAGGGGCACGTTTGCAAAATCAATTGTGCAGTTTTTATATTTACTGCACGTTTACCACATATGTCATTTATTACACAGTGGAAAACCGTTAAATGCACAGTAGTTGTGCCAAGTGGCATTATGCTTTTAACAGCTTTATTCGTTTAACAGCTCCAGCTCTCATTATATTTTGCCATGTGGTACATGAGATTTTTATGCATTTAACAGTTTAAGAGGGTTCCATGGTATTTTCCTTTTATGTATTTCATACTGAGCCTGGGATTTTGTTTGGGGGGTAGAGGGACTGTAACCCCTGTACCCTGACAAGAGAAAGCAAAAGGCAAAGAAAATTAATGATTACATGAAGAAAGAAGTTAATCAGATCTCCACGTGTGAGGGCACAAATACCTGTAACAAGGACAAGGCTTTCCCATGTGCTTTGATAGCCTTTGATGCTTTGTTTATACACCTTTCAACCTCTTATTTTACATCTACTTTAATGACTATAATGTTGTTTCCCTGCACAGGGGAAAGTGTGTGTTTTTCAGGGTGCATGCACCTAGATACTTCTATCCCGCTCCCTCACTGTCACATGCACATTTGTGCATTTTTGTGTGCATGTTGATGCCCTCTCCTAGCACAACTGAATAATTTCATCCAGGATCAGAAGCAGCTCTTTTCACTGAGTAAACAATTCATTCCAACAATCTCCAATCCACTTGCTGCCCTTCAAAGAAATCTGTCTGTCCTCCTTTCCACAAAATCCCTTCTGGTGCATTATATTTTTTTAAAGAGTTGGATGAAATTTTTAAATTAATGGATTCTCTTCAAGAATTTCACCCCAGCCTAGGTTTGCCCACATGTATTTTTTACACCCAAGGTAGAAATGAATCCAGGAGAACTCACTGCAGTGCCTTCTCATGCCTTTTTGTAAAAATGATTGGATCCGATGTGAATTATTCACATGGCAGTACCGTATGTAGCACATACAACATGCTAAAAAGGAAACACCTGCCTAATATGCTGTTTCCCATTGCCTTCCCTCAGTTAACCACTTGAGAAAGCAATTTCATTACCTGCTGAATGAGCAGGATACCACCATTTTGAAAGTTCCTTGTCCTACTAGCAGAAGTGTAAGTTATATACCACATGGTAAAAGACATACGTGTTTGTACAAAAGGGGAGAAAAAGCTTGGCTGTGAACTGACCCTTTCCTCAGCCTCTTTTAAAAGGGAAAAGGAAACCACTTAAGCAGGCAAAAGCCAAACATGACAGGTTCCCCAGAGATGAAAATTATTATTATTATTATTGTAGGACCAGATGTAGTTTTATTGGTGGGAGGAAGAGATGGATCTAGTCCCAACCCCAGAGTTTTCTTAAAAAACAAAACCCCAGAAAGCCCCACAACAATGAAATCCTCTATACCACTCACCTGACTTTTATTGGCAGCCACTTTGGCAAACAGAGCTTGAGATACCTTGGCCCTTTTCATCTCCTGTTGGATCTCATCATAAATGGCAGCTGTGATGTTGACGTTGGCGCTGTCCGCCTTAATGGGGAGGTCTGTTGTTGGTGTCGAGGTTTTGGCCTACCAAGAGACCATGAAAATAATAATTAAAAAAGTGCTGCTTTCAGCCCAGCCATCTGTGCAGAAATTATCAAAGGATTTCAGTCAGCTGATGCCAAACTGCATTAGCTACAGAGGGACACTTCCTGTCCATTATTCTAATCAGGTTAATTGTGATTGGAAATAATTGCAGTGCATTCCTATAGGACATGCAAGGCCCTGTCAACACTCCCCCTCTCAGCATGTTTACTGAGCAGCTCAACAACAGGATAGGTAGCTGGGGCACTGGGCTGCAGGCAGGCGCTGACATTGGCTTTGCCAGCCAGCTACTGCGGCACAGCCACCAGGCTCTACCTTCTCCCCCCTCTCTAAAAGTGGCCTACACCTTGGAGGAAGAGCCAATTCTCCCAGAAAAAATGAGTAAATGGGTAGAGGTCTCTAAATAATAAATTACTCATTTTAATGTACTCTCTCAAGTCTCCCTCATCCTTTATTAAAACTATACGTATGTCACTTGAGTATGTATGGTTTCCCAGCCTTATCATCATTATGCTAGCCAGACAGTCACCTAATTTCACCTAGGAAATCAGTGGAAATGAAAAAAAAAAAAATCATTTCATAAAGCTGGGCTTTGGCATGCCTTTGATGTGCTGCCCTCATTCTCCTAAACTCATATTGAGATTTTGTGTATTCCACTGCACTCCTTTTAATTGAATGATTTCCCATCAGCTTCTGTGACAAATGAAGGACAATAACGGACGCTGCCAGTACTTTCCCTGGGCTGGACTACCCCGACAAGGCTTCTGTCAATACGGTGCAGAAGACTGCTACAGGATGTTAATTCTAAAGCCCCTTGCACTGGTGGTCCCCAGAATGCACTGGCTAGTGAGGGAGCGAGGGCGGTGTGATGCACTCTGAGTGCTCCCAGCACCGGCTGCCCCTTGGAGACAGATCTCATTTACTTTCCTGAGCTCAAAGAGGAGAGATACCAGGGCTGATCACTGCCTCCCTTACACCTTTTAAAGGAAATGTGGGTTACTGATATAAAATCTTTGTTTTGTCTTGAGACATAAAGCTCTTAGGAAAGAACACAACCTAAATGGCAAAGCTCACACTTCTGAATAGATCCAAACCACCCATACACCCCAGTGACGCTCATAGCTGGTCCAATTATGAACCTTTTCAGATGGATCCCGGTTTTGTGTCATAGCCGAAGTCTGCTAGAGTACATCTAATGTTAATTTTTAACTAGGCAGACATGCCCAAATGTTTATTTGTTAATGGGAAGGTTAACTAGGCAAAACCAAACCTTCCAAGCTTCTTTTTTTGTTTTGTTGTCCTCCAAATCTTCCTCTTCCTAACATCTCTTTTGTACCAAGGCCACATTAATAATGGAGCCAAAATGCAATCAAGACAACACTCTGGACTAATCTTCTTCCTTACCACTTCCAGATAAAGCTTTAATAAACCTGCATCTTCTCCTCTTCCAGGCTCAGCAGGCACTGCTCTGGGCTTGTTCCTTGCCTGTCATAGGCAGGACACACACAGAAAGGGTGTAAGATTTTCCTGCTCCCTAAGGCCAGCCCTGTGTGCAGGCAGAGGCAGCTGGACAGCAGCTGGGGCAGAGCACGGCCACCATGCCCTGGGAGGCCAGGGCTAAACCACTGCCATCCACAGGCCACGAGCCGGGTACCGTCCAACACAGGGACCAACAGAGACACCCTGCTCTGAAATTCAATGTTTACAGATAGATGAGAGTTAGGGCAATTGTGGGAAATGTAAGAAAACAACAAAGAGTTCATGGAAAGGAAAAGGACTCTCCAAGTCTGTCAAGACTGATTTAATGGAGATTTGTCAGGTATAAAAAAGTCTTCCCAGGCACTGGAGCCTTTGGCTAGCACAGCAGCCGAGTTCACCGTGGCCTCAAAGGCTGTTATGGATGTCTGAGATCCTGAGAAGAACAAAATTAGCATGTAAAAGAAAGATTTAAAATATAACTCCATCCTGCATGGGTCTCCCACACTTCTAGGTCCACAGCCACACGTCAGAAAACAGCCTGCCCTGCACAACCTGAAAGTTGCACCATTTTTTATTTAATCACCAAAATAGGAAGGGCAAGTTCCAACCAAAAGTACCACAGTCACTAAAATAGAGTATTTCATGTTAAAGGCCTCTATTCAAAACTGATCTTCATACTAAGGACAAGTTTGCCACTATTGAAACATCTTGTTGCAAACAGTGGGGGGGG
>VZRR01003128.1:700365-791968 GCA_013398015.1 Oreocharis arfaki
CCGGGGGGGGGGGGGGGAAAGTGTTTGCAACCACAGTGCCAGAGCACTGCAACCCAGCCCCTTGCTGCTGGGGCTCTGTGTGACCACAACAACCCCCAACAGCTCAGAGCATCTTCCCCATAGCAATTGTACCCCACTTTCTAGATCAATCTGCCACTCTCACTCTGAGGCAGGTCCTGAGCCAGGGGTATCACAAAAGGGTGGCTTGGGCTGGCTCAGAGCCAGGGAGAGTTGAGCTGGGTTACTCTGCATACCCTTATACCTGCCTGCATGACAGCCCCAGCACGAGCATTTCCACAGGTACCTGCCATTCCTCTGCTACCCAGCACACTCAATCCCAAAAGCATTGCCGCAGGACATCGGTATCTATGGAAACCATGTTTCCGATTGCCATTCCATCACCTTCTCTGGCACACTAACACAGTTCCTGTGAGGCTGGTACAGCTCCTACCACTGCTGCCCCAAAGCACCCCACTCCAGGGTAGGTAAGAGAGCTGCCTGGGGAGCTGATGCTGCCGGGAATCGCCGCGCTGCCTGCGAGGACGGCATTTGTCTCGTCAGAACTAATACCAGGCATATGGGGAAGCGCAGTAGCCGTGCTGCCTGCCCGGGAGCTGGGAAGAGCCTCATTTGCAGAGGTGTCCAAGTTGTCAAAACAGCACCTGTGCTGACTGGTGCTGGCCCTCTGAGGGCTGAGGAAATGTTATCCAGTGGGCACAAGGCGAGCACTGGGTACACAAACCTTTGTGTGCTGCTTTTGCCGAGCAAAAACCTCATAATATTCTATTGCATTCTTTAAGCTGAAATAAGGCAAGTATGGGCTGGTTTATACTTCCAGAGTATGGTTTTCTAGCAACATTTAGCTCTTACAAAGGCAGGCAAAATTTCCATTATCTTAAATTATGTTCTAGCTGTGGCTAGAGCACAGGAAAATGGCATATTTCAACACAGAAATGAAATGGGGCAAGAGATCCAATTTTTATTCTCACCGGATTGCATCTAAACTCTCAATTTCCTTTCAGTGCTTGATTCTAGTGCAAAAAGCATTGCAATAAATGTAAGCAGGAGTAAGCTAATTCTTTAATGAATCAATACCAATGCAGAAAGTAGGTACACTATTTAAATAGTAAAATCGTGTACCCACCATTAAAATCCCTATAGATTTTTATTTTCACTTGAAGGTAACTCGAAAAGGTAAGGAGCATACAATTAGTTTCCCATGTAATGAAAATTCAGTGTCAAATTTGGCTTGGCAGGATACGCTTGCTCTCAGTGAAAACAGTTCTTTACATCATTTTTTGCGGTGAGGTGCACCTACATGTCTGGGTTAAACTGAACAACCTCAACAGTTCCTACAAAATCAACACACCTTCCCTAAGGATGGTCAGTTTGAATGTAAAACTTCACTCTCCCCAGCAGTGCTTGCTTGCTTACTTACTTTTAGCAGCTGTGACTACAGAATTCAATAAGAAGTGCTCATTGATATTATTCAAAGGGTTACACAGGCCCATTTACTAAAGATCAGAAAAGTGCTAGAACTGACCCATCATGTCTGCATTGTTAGAAAGTTCAGACTCAAGTCAGGCAAATCTCATGACAGGAGTTCATCATCAGCCCTGTGCAAGCACTCTCACTTTCCAGAGTAAACATCTGGGACTGCACCAGCCTGGCACAAGGGGGGATGACTATTACAGTGCAGTATGTGGATGCTCCTTCTTAGTGCAAAGGAACAACCCACCCAGGGAAGAGTGGGTGGCAACGGCACGTTAATAAACACATGTTAAGTCAATGAGATAACAGCTGCTTGGGAGCTCTAAAGCAACATCTTCCTTCCCAGCACCCTGTCCATCTCCACTCTGTGTACCTCAAACATTTGCTCATAAAAACCTCTAACTCAAGGACTGTCATTTCCTGTGCAGAATACGGAGCACAGTGTTTTCTAACAACATCTATCTAATACACTGTCGACCTCTGTTCACTAGACCCTTTTTAGTGCAATATATATGAACCGGAAGCCCAGAAATTCCCTCTGTGTTCTGAAGAAGGTAATGGACACAGGTAAAAAGCTACATGCACTGTCTTTCTGTAATCTATTCTATAATAGCCATTTAATGGACATATATCAACAGCCTGTATGTCACGCCCACATGTACTCTTTCAGGCACTGATGTTACATACTCTTTTGCATTTATGGCACTGATTAGAGCTAGAACGATCGTCACAGTGTCTTGCTGAAATCCACTAAATGTCTCTTAACAGCCACTCCAAAACCTCACAAAAGATTTTCCACAACTCATCTGGGCAAGGGGAGCAACAGACAGGAGAAGGGTGGAAAGAAACTCCTTCCCTGGAATAATCCACACAACAAACAGGTAACAAGAGATTGCTTCTTACCTGGGGTGTTCTGGAGGAGCTTGGGCTGCTGGCAGCTGAAGACACCATGCTCACGTTTGGGTTCATACTTCTCTCTCTCTCATCCTGATAGATACGATCCCGCTCTGAGTCAGGCAAGTTGAGGAAATTCTGCATTGCCCTTAAGTTTACCAGGAGGGACTGGGAAGCTGTCCTAGGGTCTTCTTCTTTACGCAGGATCTCTGACAACAAACCCTGTTTTAAAAAAAAAAAAAAAAAAGCCAGTCATGTGTTGATGGGTTTCTTTGGTTTTTAAAAATTTGTTTAGTGTAACCAGCTGGGTTGCAATACTGAGAATCTACATCAGAATCTCATGGGCTCTCCCTGAGGGGATATTTTGTAGGAAAGTGTTTGTCTTCTGGGGGCTGGAGTTTATTTTGGGACTGTCCTATTCTGGCACAGTAATAAGCTTCTGAGTATGGAGATGCTGGATAGGAAGGTAGGTGCACTGGTTAGAAGAAATTGCAATTATCACCAGGTGCTTGCTGCAAATATTTTAGGAGCTGTTAGATCTCTCTCTCTCTTTCTCTTTTTACTTGAAGCTGGGAACACTTGGCAATCCTGTTCATCTTTGACAAATCTGCCAAGGTTGGTAAATTTAGTTTCGACATTTAAACAGTGCAGGAGGTTTATAAAGAAAAATGTTTGGCTGGGTTTTGATGTTACAGTCCGCTCATTTCAGTTTGGACAGTCATTTCTGAAAGGAGAAAAATGAAGCAATAATAAAACCTGAGAATCTAGCTTTAGGGATTTAACCCATTCTTTCATGCCTCATTTGAAAACACCACAGGCTTCACATTGCAACCGTGAATGAACACCATATTAATCTAGTTTTTACAAAAGCCATTACACAGCATTTCCAAAAAATAAAGAGTAAAAAAAACAAAAAAAAAAAAAGAAATGGAGAGATGAAAATGTCATTACAAGAGGCTAAAATCTAATGATGGGATTAAATTTATGCATAAGTGTACACACTCGCACTCAGTAGTTCCATGGATTATCTAAAAGTTAAAGGCACAGCTCACAAGTCTGGATTAGGGCCTAGAGAAACGATGAAGGACACAGCATGTGCCACCAGCTTACCCCAGGCACCCCCTCATATCCGGCACTTCACAAACTGGGACTTCATTCCAAATAGCAGGAACAACAAATTCCTGAACAATACCTCTTTTAATGTACCGGTGTGCAAGGAAGCAGAGAGGGAGCATTTCTGCCCATCGAGTCTATTTAGATCTTAACATATCATTATGATATCAAAATGATGTCTGAAGTTAACACGCGATTCTATGTGCTCATTACTTCAAAAGGCTATTCTGCCAATATGCTTCCCTGAGCCATCTGACACCGTTCCCGCTTCCCTCCTGTCTCAACCCGGAGGCTGTCGGCACCGCTGCTCCCGGGAATGCCGGCCACAGAAGCCTTGTGAAATCCCAGTCTGAGCTGGGAGGGCTCACCTTGGCCTGCCCTGGGAGAGGCGCAGTTCAGCAGGAGCGCGCACAGGGACCCCGCAGGCCCCGACACGGCCCCGCTGTGGCTGGATGCTCGAGTGTTTTGCAGTTACTTCACAGCCAGGACCCAGGCAAGCTGCTTCCCAAGGACAGGCAAGGCTTACTCCTTTTTTGTCAGAAAAATGTTACTAGAAAGCAACCACATACTCAAAGCCCCACAATATTTAGTTCTCATTTATTTTCTTCCATATGAGACTCTCCTTCAAAAAGCCTTGCTAAAAGCCCTGTCACTACAGTTGGCCAATTAACCAAATGCCAACAGTTTTAGTATATATTGATCTTACTTACCAGTCTTCCTGACAAAACCAACTGACCAGCAAATGACATACCTGTATCTGCATTCATCTGCTATTAAACACCTACACTAAAATACACACACGAAACCTCTGCTTCGGCAGAGTTTATACCACAAGTGCTCAAAGCAAGCTCCACACACAACCTGAAGGTAGGCTCCATCTTTTCAGCTCCTCATCTACATAATCAAGAGAAGGTGCTCCCAATTACGTTTTTCTGCAATTATCAGTGTGGGCACCAGAAGGGCTGGAGCTGGGAACGGAACCATGGTGAGCTCCACTCAGAAGTGGGATGGGAGAGAGAAGCTGGCTGGTGAAAAAGGCCTGCACTGGGAAAAAGTTTGAAGAAGTTGCAGTGCTGGGCAGTCCTCTGGTATTTTGTGTGACCTCAACACAACTCCGTGCTCATACTTGGCTTCTTCTTCAGGGTTTACCACTCCTCAGAGAAGCTAAAGACATTTTGAAAAGCTTTCCAAAATTTGACAGGCTCAGAGACTGGGGGAGATTAACCAAAAAAGGAGATACAGGAGCTTGAAGCTATAACCTGCATGATTCCAAGATCGATGCAAGTCCTTATTAAAATTTTCCCCTAACGTCAGTGAAAAATTCTTCAAATGCAGTAAATAACTGAAATACTGGTTCCACCAATTCTCTAAATTCCTAATTCCCTGTGTCTTTGAGAAGATATATATAAAACTTCTTTTTAAAAGAAAAGCTCAACTTCAAAAATTAGTGAAAATTCAGTATTAAAAAAAATTAGTATAAAAAAAAAATTTAGTATAAAAGAAAGGGACCTGAAAGCTACTGGAGCTGACTCTGAGACCGTTTTTCTCCCTCCCATTTTAGCCTCACTAAATTTATGGTCCAATTGCAAAAATGGAGAGCAGAAACATATATGAAAGCATGCCAGCAATTACTTTTCCATGCAGTCATTGACTGTATGCAAATCAGAGGCTCACAGGTACGAGTGGCTTGGTCAGGGCACTAAGAGGTATCTCAGGCACTAAGAGGCATCTCACTGCCTGAGATACCAACCCTTGCGTTCGAAGGCTCTGATTTATCACCAGAAACATCTTCTCATGGGGTCCACTTGGTGCCTGCGCTCTTGCTTCCACAAGGGTCTCATCCTGACCTGCTACAGGAATGCAGCAGTATTTTGCAGCACTACTGTTCCATCAGCAGGCTGGGAGCCTCACCTCCTAAGGCAGGCACCTGCTCCAGGGGGGGACTCGCTGCTTCCCCCAGCACCACGGCACAGCAGCCCCTGGCAGGCGCGAGCCCCGCTCCCTGTGCCCCGCTCCAGGCACGCAGGTATGGAACCTGGCTGCCAAGAGGGTTTTTCTGCAGCTCCTCTAAGTGCTTTGGCAGCTTAGGAACCATGTAAACAGCAGGAGAGCTAATAAGAAAACTGACTCATGAGGGAAAAATCTCGTGTCCTCCTGCAACTGAAGATAAACAACAACGCCAGTAAACAGCAGCAGCAGATAGCTGAGTGATAGGAGAGGACAATAAAATAAAGTGTCTTGAGAGCAGTAACGTTTACAATAATATAATTCTGAGCTACTGAAGTATACGCAAACTAACCAGTGAGCAACATTATAAAAAATAAAGTGATATTAAATAATCTGTTCAGCCTTTTTGTCACCTGCAACAAATTAGGCTTTCAATATGCAAAACATCTTCCTTCCAGAAAAACAAATGATCATGATTTCATTTAATTGTAATTTAATGAGGCATAATGTATTTTTTAAAGTGATATACACCAGGTGTGTGGTGAGGAAACTGGCCCAGCCAGACAAACCCTACTGTTCCTATTTTTGAGAAGACCCTAAAGCCAGCCAGAGACTGTTTTCATTTCTGCAAATTATGTTTCTGCTGGAGGGGGTGAGGGAGGGAAACCCTCAGCACTCATACATTTCTTATAAAATTCCATTGGCTAAATTAGCTCGTTCTGACTTACATCTCACATATTAGAAAACAAAAAATAAAAAAATTAAAAATTGGCAGCTTGCAGAATAACCAAGTCTGCAAACCTGAAAGATCATCTTCAGGGACTAGAAAGTCTCAGTATGACTTTAAATAGCCAAACAGATCCTCTACGTAGAACACAGCTCCCAGGATACATTTTAGGACACGTAGCTTGATAATATCTTTGCTTTTCCACTCCTCTGCATCATTTTTAAAACCGGCTGCTGAAGAGGCAACTGATGAAGTTTAATGTTCACACAGGCTGTGCTTGAAAACGAGGTGTGTGATCACCCTGAGACAAGGGCTCTGCACAGCCTGGTTTACCCTTGGAACTTGCACTATTTTTAAAATTACACACTGGATCTATAACTGACTTTAAGAAAATAATACCTGTGGTGGAGAAAAAAGCACATGTCCAATCAAAACAAAGAAGTCACTGAATCTATTTAAGGTAGGAGTAATTTTGACTGTGTTTTTTCAAACTAGCTGAAATGTAGTCCCTTCAGGCCAGCAAAGTCACTGTCAAAGGGGTTTGCTTTGCATACATTCTATGAAACCCCATTTGTGAATTTCTTTTACTTTTATTAACTACAGGATTTCCAGGACAAACAACCCAAACCTCACTGGCAACTAACCTTTTTTTAAGCAGCTTCTGAGAGATGATGCAGTACAGCGTAGAGTGGATGTTATTCCAACTGACTCCAACATCCAGTGGACCAACTGACCAGCCTACAAGGCAAACAAAGGCATGCCCAAAGCCCACAGAAGGTGAGCAAGGCCTCTCTGGCCTCTTCCCAAAGGGCTGCTGCTCAGGCCTGGGAAGGGTGTCAACGACATCTCAGTGGGACAGCAGCCTGCACTACCAGCAACCAAAGGCAGGGCTATTTTGCAACCAGAACTTTTGAAAAGTCTGGATGGGAGCGAGGTGGTGCTGCTGCAGTGCAGCCCAGACACTCGTGTGCTGGGGACAGAGGAGGATGAGGGCCATGAGGCAGCAGGAGACTCCCAAGCCCTGGACAGGGACTCGCACACATCGGGTTCAATGACTTGGACAGACGTCATGCTCTCCCTCTCACAGACCTGAGCCATTTGACTACGAAACCAGGCACTAATGTTAAAGAGGTTCAGAACAGGCTTTGGACAATCAAAACACTGGCCAAGGCAAAAATTTAAATAAACCCAACTAATGTGCTAAACCTCAGTTTATATGTTCTGTATAAGGAAATTATATATATGAAGGACTGAAAAAGCATAAACACTTTTTCAGACTTGCAGTCCATTTGTGCCTCTATATACTTCAGCTATGGCCAAAAGCAACAGAGAAAATGCTGAAATACTAGAAAAATATTGCTTCTGCAGTGCTTAAAGTTCCAAGTACTTTTAAGCCCTGCACTTGTACTGACAAGTCTCAATAGAAAAGCTATTCTGCTTTCCATCATCCTGAGTAGGATGAGAAAATGTAGACATTTATTCAGTTTCAACATCTGGATCTTAATGGTCAGTGATGTCAACCTGTCCCCTCTCCGCACACAAGGCCTATTTCCAGCAAGGAAGGCAGCACCCCGGGAGCCCCTGGTTAGCTACGTGTTTCTACCGAACTACACCGTAATTGTACCTTGAGAATATAACAAAAAACTTGATTTTGCCAGGCTAAAATGACCATTTATATTTACAGCTGTCTGCTACTTGCAAGTGCAAGCTGGAGGCAGCAGGTCAGTCCAGGAGCTCTGCAGCACAAGCACTGGCTTCTCACAGCCCTTCAAGGAATAAAGCATTTCCACCGGCTGTGTTTTTCTCAGGAAAGAAATCCTGTCAAGGCAGGATTTTACCATCTCTGCCTCTCTCCATTTACTCCAGGTCTCACCTTCAATATTGTCTACGGGGCTGAACAAGATGTAGTTCAGAATTGTTGAATGTTTCTCCTTGCTTCTAAGTATACAGCATTCACCAAGAACCTCTGTATGAAGTACCTGTAGGCTTCTTGGGACTCAAGCTCATTTTCAAATGCTCACTACTTTGTTTTCAATCCCTTGCATCTCTTCCTAATTCCAGCTAGGATGTGAAACAGAAGTGCTGGAAGTCCATCAGAAATGCTTATCCTGGCAATGTGTCCAGTCCAATTTTACTGAGCAAAATTGCTTTAGATAATCAGTGGAAAATTTTGAGTGGTTAGCCAAACCAAGCACCTTCATCTCCATTCTGTCACAGTTTCCATCAGGCAAAAGTGTTTTTGTACCCTGTTCTCTGACCAGCTCTTCTCTCAACGGTCAAAATGTGTGGTGCCACATTTCTATCAGTTTTACAAACTTTAGAACTTGAAGGACTCTGAGTCTGACTCTCTGTGAATGGGAGACCAACAGTCTCTCAGTACCCTTCAGCGTACACATCACATCAGTCCTCCATTTAGAAGAAATCTTTTGATCTCCAGATTCAGCCAGAGTATGAGCCTTGTTCTTAAACTCATTTAGCTAATGCTAAAATACATACATCTCAGGAGAGAGCTGCTTAGGCGCAAAGCATTTAGAGGCTGATTTGAATAAAACTTATACAGGGTGCAACAATGACAATTTGATTTTTATTATTAAAAATGAAGTGTTTCAATCCTCAAAGAAAACGGCTTTATTGCATTAGTTTAATAAAGCCTCTTTTTTATTATGGTATCTGTTTTTATGAAGGAAGACAGGATGTGCATGCGGATCTGAACGTGGATGCATGCGGAAAAGGAGGCAGAGAAAGACAGACCACATGCACCACAAAGTGCCACCATTTACATGACATGCATGTCAGACCTTTATCCTGAAGCATGCTGGAAAATGAGCAAAGACACACAGCTTGTGCACACTGTAGATCCATGCCTTTGCTTCCAAGGCTCAGGACTCCCATGCATCAGCTGAGCAGGCAGCAGCCACCTCCTACAAGCACACATTCTGAAAGCCTGACTCACATGCTACTTAAGGTCTTTTCATTCAGCCTATTGAATACAATTAAGTTAATTGAAACTGAAATTTTGGGCAGTGCAAAACCCACTGTTGGAACAAATATCCCATGTACCAAAAATCTGCAATTTATTAAATTAAGCACTTCCCTCACAGACTGCCTTCTTTCCTGTGAGTACAACAGAACGCTGCTTGTGCCACATTACACCCAAGAATAAAACAAGCAGGCAGCATTAAAGGGTTTCATGCTAGAAGAGAGAGTTTTCTACGAGGGTAAAAACCAACAAAAAATCCCCCTCAAAACCCAAACCAGAAGCCTTGCTAATTGAAAGTCTGTGCACAATGGGGCAGACACCATAGCGATGAATGCAGCATGACTGTCTCACTAGATACCAGGCAGAGAATTAAAGCTGCTTGTGCTCCTCTCATGTGAGTTAAAGGGAAAATTATTTGCAAAAGGAATTCTGTCCAGGATCTGGCTCACAAGCAAACAGAGGTGGAAGAGTCAGTTATTTCAACAAACCATATTTTTGATCTTAATGCCTTGTAGAGGACTCTTTTCTTAACCCACTTCCATTTAGGGGAATTTTGCCAAAGAAAGTAGAATTAAAATGAGGAGTCACAACCCATAGCCTTACTACCCTAGCAACCACGCTCCTGCTGTCAGAGCCCCCAAACCCTCTATAGGTGACCAGTGACACCTTTGTATGCCACAGAAATGTTACTTCACTCTTCCTCATTGCAGAACTCTGGACTTGCTTGCAGTTGCACCAGAAGTTGGGGCACCACCCAGCATCAGTCCTGTGTTCCTCTATGCCTCAAACACTCCTGCAGCCAAGGTGTGACCAAATCCCTTGAACAAGGAGGATCACCACAGCTTATTTCGTCATAAACTTCACTACATCTGACGCTGGTGGAGTTTCCTCCTCCTCAGGCTGTCATTCCTTTAACCCAAAGAGATGTGGTTGGCACCAACTAACCAAGCAGGAGCTGAGCTGGGTGTGTGCTGCTTTCCCATCTGCAGGCTGGGCAGCCAACATGGAGCTCCCACATGGAGCTACTCAGAGCAGGAAGGAGGGAGCAGTGCTCTTTGGGAATAAAGTTACAAGTAGCCTGAACACGCTGGTGTTTTTACTCAGCTCTCTTTGTATATGGCCTCACAATGACTTGATTTTAAAAGCCTCAGATTCAAGGATATTTCCAGTTTCGGAGGCTGTTCAGTAAAACAAGCACTGGCCACTTGCCCAAACATTTTACTAGTTTTGCTATTATGTCACAACATTGGCAAAAAAAAAAGATGCTCAAAAAAAGAGAAAGATACAAACTGAAACACTCCTTCAGTCTATAGGCTTTGCAGTCCACTGGGCACTCCCAAGGAGAGCAGCAGTTCACTGATCAAGTGATTTAAACTGTCGGGACTCTTACAAAGAGCCCAATAAACTGTCCTGACTACAACTCCATGAGCCTTCAGCAAAGAGGGATGCTGAGCAAACGAAGAGAAGAATAATATGTTCATTTTCTTTATGCAGAACAGGATTCAAATTACCTATTTTCCAGCTGGTATTTTGAAGACTGGGATCCCTTCAGCCCCTCCAGATTTGCTGAAAAGCTTTCCAACAAAGGACAAGGTATATCCAAGAGAGCATTTTCATGCATTTCCTTTAAAACAGTCCTTTTAGTCCTACTTTTTCCTGTAACCAACACCACCTAACAATTTATCAAAACATTACAACATGCAATAAGCAAGTTCTCCTTATTACAACCTTTTGGTTGCAATTTGAATGCTGTATTAGGAGACAATATACTGCAGGATGGTGCAAGGACTCTACCCTGAGGATAGACCAAACGCCATGTGCGTATTCCCCTCCAGGAAGAAGTCCATAGCCTTGGCCATCCAGCCCCTTGTCCTGCCTCCCATTTCAGAGCATCTCCATTGGCCAACATGGAGGGTGCTCATGCTTTTAGAGGCTACTCATCACCTAGAAGTTATCCTGATGTAAAGACGATTCATGCTTCAGCCAGGCAGGCTTTTTTGAGAGCTCCAGCCTGCACTGGAGCAGTACTACACTGTCCTGACAACGTTTTGACTTCACTGCACTGTCTGAGACCAATGAGAGACACCAGCTCACTCTGTGCACTAAAACCTCCTCACCCTCTACAGTCTCTATATTGCAGGCACTTCACTCAGAAGCTTTGACTGCTTTTAAAAATGTGCACAGAGCAATTCCAAGTGTGAGGTGTACCTGCTCTGACTCTGACAGTTGTACTTCTCTTATAGATTTGCAGTATTAATCAGAATTTTCCTTGGTTTTTTATCAAGATTGAATGGCTCTATGCAATCAAAAAGTGCCAAAGCCTTACAGACATCAAACCTTTCACTAATGACTATTTTAATAGCAACTTCAGCTTACAGCTTGGCTTCGTGTCTACGTGCCTTACAAAGATGCCTTCCATTTTAAAGGTATCAGATATGACTATCTAACTCTCAGGTGTTTGATGGGCCTCATAAAGCTGTCTGCCTTCAATTCAAACCCACTCACACTCCTGCATGCAGTTTTTTAGGTCCAGATAAGGATGCCTAGCTTTCCATTAGTGAGCTGTTAGTTCATAGCAGCAGTCTGAGCAGAGCAACAAACTATTTCAGTAAACATCACATTCTTCTGATTTAGGGGTCACAAGCAAGAGGGAGCCAAGGCCAAGGATCCTGGCCATAAAAAGCTTGGGCACAAACAATGCAATTACACAAGCAAGAAACTAACCTCCTGCCCCAATAATATTGCTAACTGCCTTAGCCATGGCAAGCTCTCTCCAGGCCACAAGAGCAGGGCAGGCTACGCAGAGCCCAGGTGGGTGCCATTCCAACAGACACCATTCTTACCATTGCTGAGCAGATTGCAGGCCACACCATCTCAGACAAACATGGTAGTGTGCACCACCATTTTAAACATTTTGAAGGTTACATAGGAATTTCTTGCTTATTGAAAAGTGTCATTAAAACCACCTGCAATAGTTATATTGTCTCTGTGGGTGTGCTTCTACCCATCCCATGTGCTGAACAAATAGGCATTTAGATTCCACAATAGCATGAATTAAAATTATGACAATGAGTCTCTAAATATAAGAAGAAGCAGAGGTTAGCCCAAGACACTAAAAATCAGGTATAAACACTTTGAGGGTTCTTCGTTCCCACTTTCAAATGAATAGGAAAATGTTCACTTTGGAACTTTCTGTTTGAAAGAAACCCTCTTCATGGCTAACTCAGCCTGGGCCAGCTCCTCAGCAAACACCCTGTGCATATGGCAGGGACCAAACGGCCTGATGTTCAGTCTCCACCTACGTGGGAGCACTGTGCTCCAGGAGAGGTACAGAACCCATCACAGAGCCTGAAGCACTTTGTTTTCATGTGTGCAGACACCATGGCCACAGGTATAAGCAAATATTGTCTCAATTATGTACTTCCAACTTCAAGAGGAAGATCTGGATGTTTCACGAATCATACAATTTCCTTCTTCTGACCCTCCTCACGTTCTCCCTCCCACACACATGTGCACACGTTCAAGTGTCAGCCACTTGTTCCGATGGATTTAGCCTAGTTTGGATCAAAGCTTCCTCTACTTCATTTAACAGATTTGCTCAGATGGAAGGTCTCAGGGGAGAAATAATGTTAGTAAGAAGGGGCTTTTCAGCATTGAGTATGTAGGTCATTGGACTTTAAAATAAATTAGAGAATAGTTTATCTATTAAACAAGCCTCACAGTACATATTTCATGAAGCTATACTTAATTATAGGCTAATGTGCACCACAGAGCTACCACGGAGAAAGATTAAGCAGTGGCCCATAATGCAGTGATTAATACCATTATTAGCTGGCTGGCACACAGCATCTATTACTTGGTACCATCATGAGAAAAAACAGACCTCCAGTTTCCAATGCTGGCACTTCTGTGAAGTGCAGCAAACCCAAACCTTTCCAGAGAGAAATACACAACTCTCTGTACCTTGGAGGCAGCAGGGGGGATTTGAATTTCCACTCCAAGTGCCTTTTACAGAGTTTGCTTTCCACCATGGATGTGTAGGAATATCCCACACCTTCTACTGTGCACTGCAACACTGACGGTCTGAGCCCCTCTTCTCAACACCCTGAATAGTCCCTGACGTGAGGGGAGCTTGATTTGAGTTAGAATTAACAGCTGAGGACAAGGAAACATAAGCGTGTATCTACGCTGTTTTGCTGCAGTGATGGCTCCTGGGGACATGATGCACTGTATGTAAGACCACTGGTCTTCTACCTTAGGGCCCTGTTGACAAACAAAACTCTGTTGTGAGATGAGCAAATCTTTTACGGATGCTATAAGACTTGCCTGTTCTGGAGTCAGTATCATGAACTGTAGAGTGCATCGTATTACTTATGATGGAGGGCTAAGAAGCAGGTAATTTCTTTCTTGTTGGGGAATGAGCCTTCGATTTAATAGCAGACTTGGGCACTGCCAACCCAGGTCTCCAAGTCCGGCTAAAGGAGAGCTTCATGTTCGGTGACAGTGACAAAACCCTCACCAGCAACGTTACTGCCGACCCCTCCCTCCAGTTCAGAATATGTCATCCTGTCAATACCATCTACCTTGATTATACCAGGCTTTATATACAATGGGTTATGATCCCAGAGGGATGAAAAGCTTTTCCAAATTAAAAGCAGCATTTTAAAGAGGAAATACTCATACATTCCTATGTAGTTTTCATTTGATATCCTCAAGGCTAACCCCAGAACTCAAGTGGTTTTTTCTGAGTGCAGCCATCTTATGAATTTAATGGAAGAAGGGAAGTAATAAAATGTGCTCCATACTTTAATTAGTTCCCTCATAACATGGCATTTCCAAAATGGCAGTGCCAAAGAAAATCATTAATCTAGGAGAACAGACGAAGGCACTGTATGGGGCAAGGGACAGACCTCCAAGAGATACACGCTCCCCCTTTTCTTCTCTTGCTGGTAAATCTTACCTCAAAGAATAACGCCAGCTACACAAAAGGAATTTGTACCAATATTAAATATTAAGCCACTTTCCATTTCTTAAGCCTCGCTACAGAGTATCACAATTGAGAGATCACATGTTGTATCCTGCTCCAATGACAGCAGGATAAATGTAAATGGCCTGTCTTTCTGAGCACACATTCACCCTGGGTACTCCAGGTGCCAGGCTTAAGCTGATACTATCATGCAATCATTTCAACATCTGCATTTCACTAGGTGAGTGAGAAAACTTGTGTCAGATATATAAAAGCAAACACAATCTGCTACAAAAGGCAGACACTTATCCCAGCACACTTGCCTTACACATTTCTTGTGGGAGCAGCCTCTGGCACTAGTTGTGGCATCAGTTGTACCACAGGAAGGAATTGAGGAAGTGTCAGAAGGAAGCCCAAAAACATCTCTAACTCTCGGTCTGTTATTACCTCTTCCTGGCAATCAGGCAGGAGCAAATGTGGAAGTTTATAACCACAGAGAGGAGCTCCGGGAAGAACTCCCACAACTGCTAGAGAACAAAGCTCAGGTAATGACACAGGAGTGGCCAAATGCAAACAAACAGCTGTTCCAGGAAGAAACAGCCTTGTTCAAAACTGACAAAGAGACTAGGGAAAAGACTGAGAGTGGTTTGACCTGTTTCTATGGCACACCCCCTGCCTTGATCTGCAACAACCATACAGCCCCACAAGAGCCACAACTTTGCCCCTTCTTGGTTATAGAATAGAAATTGATACCTGTGTGCGGTTGAATGCTACTCTTGCAAAGACAGCTTGAGACACACTGGCTCTCTTCAGCTCATCTCTGACTTGCTGGTAAATATCTGGAGAGACTTCCACCGATGAATTTGATGGCTCTGGTTTGACAGCTCTAGGGATGGGTGGATGATTCAAGAACTGCTGGTTGATAGCCTGTGGGTGCTGGTGAGCCAACAGTCGGCTGACAGCAATCTGCTGGTTTATCAGATGGGCCATCGCTATCTGCTGCCTCACCAGTTGTGGACTGAGCTGAGGAGACAGGAGCCCAGGGTTTATCATTGTTTGCATCGTTGGCACTTGGTTTCGGATTGGAGTACTGTGGTGAATTTGGCCATGAGGAGACTGTTCATTAGTTTTTCCCAAAGTTGCCAGCTGGTTGATATTTGGTAAGTGCATGGGACGTTGACCAAGAACACAATAGTCTGAAAGGTTTTCTCTTTCCACTCTTTCCACTGTTAAAAGAGAAAAATTAGCTTGCTGTCATTTCAGTTTGCACTTAGGGCAAGGATTATATTGCAGGTGACTGTACACAACAGCACCTGCTTTACTTTATAAGTCTACACTTGCATAGAAATATCACAGAAACATAAGCAAAAGAAACACAAAGTAAAAGCAATAAGAATAATTAACATTCTTTTGGACTTCACAGGTTTCATCCACAACTCATGAAGAGTTCTTATAAACCAGTAGCAGGTATCCTCTCCAGCCTCCTTCCCTAAAGAAACAAGCTCAGACACTTCCATTTATATTGTCACTGACATTTGAATCTGTTGAGTAACCTTTAAAAGTGGTCAGTGTTTCAGAATCACTGGTATCTAGGTAAAGGAAAGAAACTCAGATTGGTATCCACTCACACAAACCAAGTGGAAACAAGGCCATTCCCTGTGCAGCTCACGGCACAGCTTCTCATTCCGAACTCGGCAACTATTATCTTTTCCACATAAACTCTACCTTGCACTGTGTGTGGATAAAGCTATCTGATACCATCAGCTCACCCAGATGCACCACAGCACACTCAAGCTGGTTGTGTGAAAGCATATTAAAAAACAGTGAAATTCACACATGAGGAAAGTTTAAAGCAATGGTTCCTGTAGCCAAAGCCTCATTGCCATGAGTCTGTCCAGAAACTTTAAAGCACTTCTGCATGAATGCCCACTTGAAAGAAAGTGGCTTCACTCTCTTCAAAAAAACCCTTGTTTAGCACAACAGTGATCTCTAAGCGACAACATGTTACAAAAATGTAAACAGTACCCACAAAATGCATTTACTGTAGTTTTATATACTGATGTGCATTGTCCCTGTTAAATATCTTATGCCAGCAATATCACAGTATCTTTTCATGTAACTGCAAAACTAACAGCACATATTACAAAATTAAATTTCCTCTAGAAGTACTATTTGAAACAGGAAATGAAGTTTGGAAAGTGCATAAATATAACTCCTACCTAGATAGTTTTAAGCAATCAGAAACCATTTTATAGTAGGTTCCAGATTCCACGAGCCTCCCTACATGCAATTCGATAGGCATTTTTATATTGATCCCATATGAAAGTGTTCAGAGAAGTGTATCATAGAAAATCACTACCTCATCTCTGTATTGGTCTCAGCCAATAACAAGATAGGATTTATTTCATAAAGGCCATAATACTATTATAACTTGTGTAATGATTAACAACTGTACGAGGTTTTGAACCCTTTTTAAAAACCTAATCTATATAAAGCTTTGAAGCTTTACCCAGTTAATACTCAGAATGACAGCTTAGTGATGACTTGCTCTGTGTCCTCCTAAATAGGACAGCTCTTTCCACCTTCCAGAGTTAATCTAAGACAGAGAGGGAGTCATGACCTGAACACGTATAAACACATAGTTACTATCTTTAGAACTGCCACTCTGGAACATCACTAGTACTGAATTTTACAACTAGGTGAATTAATACCCAGGACTTCCTCGAAAGAAATTTGAACTCACTCTTCCCATTCTTTAAAAAAACCAAAAAACCCCATAACATTTTAGCCTTCTATAAAATAATTGCTTTAAAAAATTTAAAACAAAAATTAATTTCTAAGAAAACTATGAATTCCACTCTTCCACAAAAGCTAATGTTTCAACCCAACTGAATTTCTAATAAGTGTTTACCTGTATTTCAACTATAAAAGGCAATGCAATATGTGTGATACACAAATATTATTGTCAGCAAATGACCATTTTGCTGTGTTATTCACAGGCTGTCAGATACATAATGCAGTATTTCATCCTGCTGAAAATACTGAAAATCCCTATTCAAAAGCTGCTCCTCATGATGTCAGTAGGCCTCCCTGGAACGAGGTACAGAAAGCTCTATACCACTTTAGGAACAGACACGAAATCAATGTGAAATATGCAATAGGAGTAGTGTTAATTCCGGGGATGGACCCATCACCAACACAGGGGTGTGGCCAGGGGAGTGAGGAAGGGCTGTTTGGTCACAGCCCCAGACCACGTTCTGCAACACAGCTGATTCCCACGTGGCCATACTGTCATCTCCTCAGCCTCTCTGCACTAAGCCTGCACCTGAGTAATGCCATTACATACACACAGTTGCCGGCCAAAGGCAATTATTCCAAAGGTACAATAGCTACTTAGCAGGTGTAAGTCAAATAAAGCTGTTGCTCAATGTAATGAAATACTTGGAGCATCCTGCTACATCACTGACAACCCTAAAAATCTGGAGTCCTTCCGCTAGGAGTTTCAGAAGAGCTGAAAAAGTTCTGAACTATTTGTAGTTTGAGAGGCACACAGAGAATAAGTCACTGAAACCAACAAATTATTACTTGTTAGAACATAAAAACAGTAACCAAGTGTTTTTGAAAACTTGGTGAGAAATAAATATAAATAACATTCACTTTCTGGGCTGAACCACATTTGCCAAGTTTCCACCCACTCCTGACTTCAATGCCAAGTTACAAACCCCTATAAAAATAAAGTTTAAGATGAAAAGGCTGCCAGGCTGTTAATCTCTGCAGTGCTACTTGGAATTACACAGAAACATCACCTGACTTGCTTCCATAGGTATATTTTTCCCTTATTATCAGTTTCCTTTTTTGATCACATTAGACTATACAGCCATGCATGCACTCCCTATAAACAAACCAGATTCTAGTCACTCCAACCACTTCAGTAATAAAAGGTTACCATTAGCAGTTACGCTGGATGGAAAAAATGTGCATTACTCAACTCCTCAAGACTCTTTCCTTCTCTAACACATTGCCCGTATCTGATTCCCTGTTGTTCTTTGGTAACTACGAATTGGTAGGGCTCTGCAGGGCCAAACGGGAGCAAGACTGAGACAACCTTGAGATGGAGACTGGCACTGAGAGACAGGCCAGCTTGCCAGCAATGCTCTAAGAAAAAAGGGATACAGGAGCCACAAAGCTTCAGTGCCACCAGCATTCTGCCTCCGATCTTCCTGAGACAGGGCTTTTACCTTTGCATCCTCCATTTTCCATGTTCATACGCAGTTACAGTCCTTCCTTTGTTTGCTACTGTTCTACTCAAACTGGGGATACATTTAGACTTCTTATAGTCCTGTATTGATAGGAATATAAAGCAGTGAGGACAGAGCAGCAGGACCTTAACACTGAAAAGGAAGGGGTTCAATGGATACATGCTGTCTACATTCAAGTACTGCTGATAAACTATTTCTGCTAGCAGTGCCTGTGGTAGTTAAATAAAAGCTGGTTCAGGAGGCTGTTACCTACCTCCATCTGTGGTGTGACCACAGCAAAAGACATTGCAGTGTTTTCGTTTTCTCTCTGCATCACTCACTTGGTATACAATTCTGCAGTTCTTTGCTTGAAGAGCTCATTTAAACCAAGTGCAACAGTACTGTCATATTGCAGAGCCACCCACCCTTCTGAAGCCAACCACCAGGTAGGCAAAGACTTGTGTCTGGACAACAGGTACTGCGCTAAGCTCAGCAATTAGCTCTGAGAGCACTCCAGGATAGCATCTGCCCTTCGTTTTTCTATGCCTCCCTACATGTCACTACCTCTACAAGAGGCAGAAACCAACATAATCCCCAGAATGGGAGCAGCAAATTGTTGTATTTGAATATTCCGTCCTCATCCTATAATGATTACCATGTGCGTCAATGCATTTCAACTCCAAACTGAGTTAAAACTTCCTGGATACAGCACAAAAGGAATTCAGTGCACCCTTCCCCTGTGTGATGCTCTTAACCTCTAGCCCGATCTTCCTTGCGCAGTCAAGCAGCTGACGCAGACCACAGCACAATAGCTTGGGGTGGTCTGCATGCAACTTTCCATTTAAAATAAAAACAGCTCAAAAGATTTAAAATAAGATTTATTCCTCCACCTTCCCTTCCCCTCACACTTTATTTGCACTGAGTTGTTAATAGGAACATTCTGAAAAACAGCCCGTGGGGCATTTAGGGCTTATGCGTGGCACTGAATTGACTGACAGCACTGGAAACCAAATTCCTATGCACAATAAGGGATGCAGCAGGGAGAGCAAGAGTGTAACACATCTCCCAGCACTGCACCGCAAGCAAGGACACAGAGGACCCGCCAGCATCCATGACCCAGAGTGTCCGGAACTTTTCAGTCCCACAGGCACACAGGCACTTTGCCCCAGAGTAAGAAGAAGCTGGTAAAGAAATGTTTTGTAATAAGTTACTAGCCCGCAGAATTGCCACGCTTCAATTGTGACAGGATGTCACCACCCAGGGCTGTTCTCCAGTGCTTCAGTTTGCTTCTTTGTTTTATTTATTATTTAAAACCTGGTGATCATAAAAGCCATTTCTAGCAGTGGTCATGGACAAGCCGGGAGAGCTCTGTGAACTCTGGTATACCCTGCACTAAGCTTGAGACAGAAAGGTTCCCACAATTTCCCCTGGCTTAGCACCATCCTGCTCACTGGAGCAAGACTTGGACTTTGGAGCCATGCCTGGGGGACAAAGCACAGCACCAGCTCCACCTTGGAGAGACAGGGCTGCTGCACTGCACCCAGAGGGTGCCCTCTTGATTATGCTATATAATTATGAACTACCACTTTGTAAATAACAGAACCACTCCAAAGCACAGGAGGTGCTTTTAAAGTGGTAATTCTGTATCTTTTTATCTATAATTAGGGTAATTACTTATTTCTTTTAATCACAGCGCACTTAACCACTTCAGTGCAAAGGGCTGGTCTGAGGAGTCTCATTTTCATTCATCATCTAATCTTTGTATTTACCCATAGTCATTCACTGGCTTCAGTGCCTGATCTCTGCCTAGGCCACTTGTTCCTGTGCTCAGGACTGGAGGAAAAGCAGGTTGACTGGAGAGGCAGACATGACAAGAAGTTGTAACTTTTAAAACCTTTCCATTCCTCTACTCCTGCAGGACAGCACAGAACCTCAAAATAGCTATAGCGCACATAAAGAAATTGTTTGGCCGCTGGCTGTGGGTAGCAAAGGCCTTTATCCAAGCCTAATGGAAAACAGACAGGAAAGGCCATTGTCTGTTCTTTGTTCAGTTGCAAACCATTCAGCTCTCACCAAAGCACAAATCACTATGTTTTTTACTTAGAATCATCATTAAAAGTGGGCCTTGAACCAGCACCAATCTCAGGTAAACTGAGCAGTTTACTGAGCAGGTAAACTCAGCAGCTACTGAGTCTCTTTGTGTAGCTGACCTTCTCATCCTTTATCCTCAAGACTACCACTAAGTCATCCCTTGGGACGCAGAGATGCTAACATGTCTTTTGCCAGTTCTGCTTAAGCACAGTAAGTCATATTCTTTATATGGGCTGCCCCTGGACTGCACTGCTTCTAAAGATGCTTGTCAGAAGACAAACATCATCTTATTTTTATTTTTGGGTTTGTGTATAGGTTCAAGAGGCACATAGAAGTATGAACTCAATTCTTCATAATCATGTTAACGTTGTTTGTCAAAAGGACATGGCAGATCCATGGCAGAGAAAACCATTACACTGAAGGTGTTCCAGTGACCACCTGCTCTAATCCATGAATATTGGTCAGGTGAAACGGAAAAGGAGAAGCAGCGGAATCATTAGTTAGAGCTGTCTGACAGAAACACAGGGGGCACTGGTTTAGATGGACTGATGTTCTCATCTGATATAAAAATATCTCCCTTTCTGTCAAACTATTGCAACAGTAGAACCAATCTTTTGAGGGCATCTCAAAAGGGAGGTACAAACCTCCCAGATGACCCAGCCGATTGTGCAACCCCTCTAGGAGACACATGTGTGTCTTCCTGATTCATGAAGTCAGAGATGGTGAAAGGAGGGAGACAGAACACAAACACCATTAAGACAAAGATATAAACTCTTCAGATATTTCAAGTGAACAGAATACCATTCTGCTCTCAGTTACATATTCTATGAAATCCATGGGATCACAGACAGACACATTGCAGCTTTTCACATAGGAAAGCTTATGCCTGTACCTAAGTTGCAAGTTATCCTCCTGTTTCAAACTAATCCCCACTAATGCTTACTTTGTAAAAATATCTTTTCTTCTGAGCTAACATACTGCTGTTTGGCAGCACACAATTTTTTTTTAAATATGAAAGAAAATTAATTTTGAGATTCTGAAGGGTGAAACAAAAACATGTTTGCTTTCCAGAAAATGAAGATGACCATTCTTTACTAAGAATTCAAAAGGGCAGAAGTTCCAGCTGCAGCATACAGCTGGTCCTCACTGAGAAAAGGATGGTACTGGAACAGGAGACATTTTTCAAGAAAAGTTCAGTGACCTCATTTGAGCAAGACATGGGGCAAGTGGCAAGACAGCTTCTCCACAGAAGGGTTTCCAAGCTCTACTGTCCAGCCTATGTTCCCTAAAGCAGCACTGGCTGCAGCTCCAGCCACATGCAGCTGCAGGAGATGGCACTCAGTGAACCTCACATATCCTGTGACACAGCACAGGCACTGTGAGCGCTGAGAGCCACTGCTCCAGAACAGCCTGAAGCCAGGGACAACGCTCTGCAAAGCTGAGATTCATACGTGCATTTACTTTAGATAAAAGTTACTCTTAAATAAAAGTATAAACCCAAAGGGTGTATTTTAATTCTCTTTACAGAGAGGAATAGCCAAGAGGGCCACAACTCATACACCTCTGGAACACACGGCAGAGGGTAAATTGGCTTTCAACAATACACACCCACAAATCCCCAAACTGGCACTTAACATCACAGACAATGCTGAAATGCAAAATGCTTGTGTGGGTGGGGAAAACAGCAGTCAAGGGGTCTGTAATTCTTGCTGAATCTTGACACTTTTAACCTATATTTAAACAGAGAGGCCACTTTTTCCTCATCATTAGTGCCAACTGATGAACTCTCCCAATAAAACAGCACAGCAGGCCACTGACTAAGAGGCTGTCTCCAAGTCAGAGATGATCTTCGAGTCATGTATGTTACCTAGATGCTGGCAAGCTTGCCTGTGATTGATGTTATTTTCCTTCCTTTTATTTAAGAAAGTGAGAAAAGCCCTATTTTTAGTGAAATGAATACACAGTAAGGGGTGTAAAAGTAAGCAAAGGAAAAGTTACAGTAATGTCAAGAGCCTCACAGCCAACCCTAAATGGTTTAGTACCAGAGCCATGACTAATATCCAATCAAGATATGAAATGTATTTCCTTAAAAAACTTAACATTTCTGCAAAAGGTCAAGATATATGCATATAAATACATAATACATATCTATAAACCCCTCTATTTACATAGAGAGAGATAAATACACATGGCATATATCAGTAAATAGGGTATTTTTAAAAGCCAGAAACACTGTTTGGGAAGGATCTGGTGTGCCTTTTCATGAGGCTTCCACAACATCTGTTTCAGAGGAACAATTAAAAACTATTCCTCCAAGCACATAGTGATGATTTTCCCCAGATTGGCACTGGCATTATCACTGTGCTGCAATCCTCAGTTCCTTCAGCCTGGAAATAAGAAAGCTGAGAGTCCTTCTGAATCCTGTTTCTAACCTCTCTCAACCTACATTGGCCTCTAGGAACACATTAAAAGAGAAACAGATTGCTCTGTCTATCCATTATTGGAAGTAAGCAAACAAACTTTCAAGAATAAAACAGCACATAAACAACAAATCAGTAATATTGGAAAAATCAAAGAGCAGCCAAAGCAGATTTTCAATTTAAGGAAGCTATGAAAGCTTTTTCTTACATTCTTGATCTGTTGAAAAAGAAATAATTGAGCCCTCCTCCTTTAAAGTGAAAAGCCTCATCATTCCACAAAAACTTTGAGACAGCCACAGTCTCAAAACTCACATCCACAGAAAGCTATATTTTGACAGACACTGATGGCAGGAGCAAAGATGACATGTTCTTCATACGCAGACAAAAAAAATATGTCTTTTTATTTTTAAGTCCACAATGTATTTTTTTCTTCCCGCTGCCTTCCTAACTTCCTCCCACCAAGCTAAGTTGTGTCATCAGGCAAAAAGAAAATATTCACACCAGTTAAGATTTTTGGTTGTGAAAGAATTCTGATACAGTGATAGTCCTTCTGATAAAAATAGAAAGCATGACACTTAGAAGTGAAATATCTATTGAGAAAGAGAGCTAAAAAATATTTTAAATGCTACAAACCCAAAACACTGGGACACAAGTAGGTAACTGATACGAGTTTGATCCCTTGGCAATTACCTCAATTGCATGGCTAAGTTCTGAAATACCTCTCTCCATACACATATATATATATGTAAGTTTACAGTTACTCACAAAGTGTTGTTTTTATTTCTGTATCTATTTGTTAATCAAACTTAGAATCAATGCAAACCTTTCAAGCAATTATTAAAATCCTGCATTTCAACAATGTTGAATGTCTTCTCCCATCTTCAGCAAGTTCAGCTGCTAGAGAAATCAGACGAGCATTTCTCAGATTGAGAGAAGCATCCCCGCGGGACTGGGCAGGAGAAAGGCAGTTTGAGAACCACTGGAATGAGCCATTGGTCTATAGTTGCCATTGATTAGTATGTTATTCTTTAGTCAAAAAGGGGGATCTCTGACTCTTCATTGAGGCAGGTTTAAACATACTTAAGCCTTGTCATGTATGCACAACTTTGTACTAAAAAGCCTTGCATCCCTCAAAAAGAAAAATAAAAAAGTAAATTAAAAAAAGGGGGGCAAGGCTGCACATAGTAATACTAGATTAATTCATGGTGCATATTTTGAACAAAATTACATCACATACTAAATAGTTTAATTACCGCCTCAAGTGATTACAGACACCCATGAGGGGAAGAAGTCCACAGAAGACCTGTTAAGCCTTTTGTTTCCCAACCACTGTACACATTCCATTATAACTGATTTAATATAAGCTGTCCTTCAAATATATACGTGCATCCTAAAAAGACTGGAAAGACTGGCCATCCCGAGGTAATCTCCCTCGTGTGGGAGATGATCCCTCCCTCTCCATCTCAAGTGGCAGGCCCAGGGCCAGGAGAAGACGAAAAGCTTTCATCCTCACACCAGCCAATTCCCAAGCCTGGCTGCACACTAACTCTCATGCTGCTGAGTAAACTGCGAACATCTTAAAACCTTAAGGGGATGGGGCAGGGTGGGAGAAAAAAATTCAAGCAGAATTTTATTCTAGCATCATCTGACACAAGACCAAATTGCCATGCTGAGCTGAACTAACTGAAAACTTTTTTAGAATTATGAGCATAAGTAGTTTAGCTGTGTTTTCGGTGAGTTCTACGGAATGCACACTGAGAATGTTTACTTGAGATTTGATACAATTCCATTTGTGTACAGCTTATACATCTGTTGCTAATGAGATCAAATTATTGATTGTTCACTTTCTTATATTATTTAAACATTAATTATGCGCTCGGCAACCTGATGCTTTTCTTTTTTTCTTTTTCTCTTTTTTTCCAGAGAACTTTTTATTTCTGTCTGTCTTTGGTTGTAATTACTTTGATCTTCCAGAGTATATAAATAATTTACTGTTTATTTACTCCTATGAGAAAGAAAAAAAGTTTGACCTAGTAGATCTATATGTGGCAATTTGTAACAGAATCACATAGCTTATGTTTAGGAAATCATGGTTTTGATTAAGAAGCAACCATTTAGTTCCCACTGTTTTATTAAAACAGACATTAGCAGATAATAGGAAACACATTTAACACTGTAGGCTGCATTTACTTTGCAACATCAATAAAGTTATTTTGAAGCCCCTTCCTATTTTGTATTTACCACAGCTCATGTGAATTGTTTTTTGCTTTTACTTTCTAGTAACCAGCTCTAGAGTTAGACGAGGATATGGGTGCTGGTTCCAAAGGCTCTATATTATAGTTTTACCTGATCTATCCAACTACAGCCCCAAAAATGAATAGCTGCATCATCCATTCAGCTTCACCTTGTTTAAAATTATTAAAGGAGTAAGTGATGACTGATGCATTTAACTCAAGTCACTGATTTTACACACTAACTGAGCTGTCCTGTAGGAATATCTGGCTACAGTAAAGAAACAAGACAACATGAAACAAGAGATGATGAGAAATTGAAACCACCTAAAGAAGTGCAGAAGTCTTCCTGTTTGCAGGCGGTTAAGATTACTGCTCTGAAGTTACATGACTGTTTATTCTCCATGCACCACTGTACCTGCCACAGACTCTTTGTTTTCTCTCCCACTCATATGGTTGATGAATCAACACTACTTGAACTGCTTTATAGCAGCTTGTGTTTACTTCACACATACCTTAACCTTCCTTTTTCTCCTCCTACTAACACACACATAAACTTCCAAACAGCAACGACTGGCTGTGTCTCTGAATAGCACAGATACAGAGCTATCTGGCAAACTCTTCGGGTTCGGATCCTTGACCTTTAGATTGAGGTTTCATTCTGCTTTTACTGCACTTAACAATTTAACTGTGCACTTACTAAGTAAAAAAAAGTAAGGTGTAAAGCTCGAAGAATGGGAGAAAGTGGAAGACAGCAGAGAGCTAGAAATACTCAGAAGCTGTAATAGCATCTCTACAGTTAAGAACACTACAGTTAAGGGCTTCCAGTGCCTCTGCAACTGGCACCCTTGCCCAGTTTTGAAAAAATAAGAAGAAAAATGGAAAAAAAAGCCTCTTTCTGTTCTCCCAGAACAACAAGTAAAAGCAAATGGTGATGACCTCGAAGCTGTTTGATTCCTTTGATTGCTTTTTAACCAAGAGGATATGTTAAAGCACTTTGAATAAAATTCTTTTATTAAGAGACACCATTTAGAGAAAAGAAACACTTCTGAGTCACACAATGGCAATTTACAGAGAAAAGAAAATATCCAGTTTATTTGGCATGAGGGTAACCACATACTAAAATGTCCAATCAACATTTTTACTTCTAGCCTAAACCATTTTAGTAGGTGAAAAGAAACATCTCCATTTCCTTGCCTGCACTGTTACCCCAATTCTGCCTGGACAATTTTCCTTCTAGACACAAATAATTTTACCATAGAACATTCTTTCTTTTTTCTCCCAGTGAAAATCTAATCACTGCAGAGCCCAGGCATGAGTGTCTTACAGGTATGCTCTGCACAAGCCAGATGTGCAGAGAAAAACCAGATGCCTCAGAACTTGTTCTGATGTTTCACGCAATTTTGTTTCACGTGTTCCTAAGTCAAGCAGCAGACTCTTTACGGTGTTATTATGCAGATTTCTAGTCTGTCCTAAGGAAACGAAACAAGCAACCTTCCGTAGCTTATGTTTGCCAGCCTTCTACAAGGAAAATAGGGCACTCTCTTTTTGAAAGGTGCTAACCTTCACACGACTAAAAATACAATGGTTTCTCAAGAAGGACATGACATTACCCTATTTCTTCATAATGTTTGTGAATTCCATTATGATTTTTCTGGCTACTGGAAGTATCACAAACAGAAACGACAATAATAGCTTATGCCTTCTTTCAGACAATGAATCTTCCTTTCAGTGGTGTAAGAGAGAGAAAAACTATGAAAAAGCCCTATCCCAGGGTACAGCTAATCTCCAAGGGTGATGGACATTTGGGGAGAGAGGAGACAGGCGGAATTAGGAAAAAGCTTTTGACTATCCTCAAACTCCTGAGCATTTAAAGCACGAGTGTCAAAAAAATCAAAAAAGCAAGCAAAAAAACTACAAAAACCTA
Organism: Oreocharis arfaki; assembly: GCA_013398015.1. Lineage (NCBI taxonomy): Eukaryota > Metazoa > Chordata > Aves > Passeriformes > Paramythiidae > Oreocharis > Oreocharis arfaki. The sequence continues at coordinate 727,391 of VZRR01003128.1, forward strand.
CAAAAACAAATGGTCCAGTGCACACCTAAGTCCTTTGCCAAAGGAAAGGAAAAGAACAAACCACACCGATCCTTGTCACATCGTTTTGTGCATCATTGACAGGTGATCAGACAGTTCAGTGGTGAGAATGAGATGAATTTACTTAGAACAATCTTACTGCCTCAGGCACTGAGGACCTACTAATACAATTTCATTCTAGAAAAAAGACAAACAACGGGCTATTTTTATCTTAACTTCAGCGGGTGCAGCACCTTGTTATTTACAAGTGTCTCCTAATGATCTATTAAATCCTCTGTATCCAGATTCCACAGGATAAAATACACGAGGAATGCCAGTACACTGAAGTATTGAAAACAGAGAACAAGGGCACGTGTAACTTAAAAAGTCAGTTTTTCAGCTTTCAGGAAAAACAGGAGACTAAGGCAACTTGCATAGCAATTTAACGTTTAAATCCTGACATACTACAACTTTTTCTTTCCAAAATGTTTTGCTTAATTCAAAACACAGTTGATCTTTCAGCACAGCTAAATGGGATATTTTGAACATGTTTTGTGTCCTGTGTTTTCACGCCAGCCTTGTTTGTAAAGTATCAGATTTAATTTCAAATGTGCTGTGACTGTGTCCTTCTTGTAGACAAATTCACTAACGTTATTATAGCTTATTATTACTTTTATTTAAAGCAAATAATCTCAAACTGTCAGCAGAATTTCAAGAATTTGGAAAGCAACAACAACAAAAAAAATCAATTTACCTTTAATCTTCTTGTACTTTTTGTACCATCTCCCAAACTCCTGGCACTTGGTTGCTGACACATTGGCATAGTATGTACTATTTACAATGGATGAAATCATACTCTGGAAGTATAGAAAAAAAGACAGAAAGTGATTTAAAATATCTTCCACAATTAGAAGTAATTTTCAGGGAAAGTAAATGACATTCAAGTGCATAATGATCATCCATTTGTGACTTTAAAACCAAAATAACCATCTTGATGAGTACAAAAATTTGGTTTTATTCTCCAGTCTATATGCCCAGCCACAAATAAAATCACAAAATAATTATTTTGCACAATTATGTCCAAAAAAATGTAGTACAAACCTAGACTGAGACCTGCAGCTGAGGCTGGGCGGGGGAAGGTGGGGGGAAGTTCTACTTTGCTTTGTACTTGGATATTACAAGAGCTGAACTTTAGTTGCATAACAACAGGCAGTGCCGTGCTGAGGAACACATGCTCACTGCACCAAGCACAATTTGTGAACCAGATCCTAAAGGTAAGATTAGATGCTCCAGCATGCATAATCCAAATAACGCTTTTCAGATGTCTCTGTTCTGCTTCCAAATGCAGCAAGACCGCACAGCCAAGAACTGGAGAACATCCGTGCTACTCGCTGCAGAACAACACTTAGGCAAATAAGTTAAATTAATGTAATTTATAGAAACGTGTGATTAGCCCTTGTGTGAAAAATCACCTAGAAGAGAAATTAGCAGTGCTATTCAGAGCAAAGGGAACTACACATACTACAACACGGAGCAGTCAAAACCCACAAGAAAGCTCAACAAAACTGAAACAACACTTGCCTAACCAGCACCCCTCCCCACTCTGCAAATTCCCCCTAAGCAAGTCCGTACAAGCCAACTGAAGAGAGGGTTCCAGACTGATTCTGCAGAACCTGATACCAATAAAAAGGATATTTTATATCTGGGATGCTTCTGCCCATAGGGTGGCAAACAAGCCTCATTACTGGTAGTTCTTCCATTCTGTTTTTCCCTTCCCGTCCTCCATGCTAGAGAGGAGGCATCCTTTTAACGATTTTGCTCTCCTTTTCCCCTTTTTGAACTCTTCCAGGGTCAAATCGTTCCCAGCACATGTGCACTGCCAGCAAGGCAATGCAATCTAACAGCACCAACACGCAGGAGCCAGTGCACCTCCTCCAGTGACCGCATTTTCCTCATGCCCTCCTTCTGCACTTACATCAAAGCTCAGAGAAAGCCCTGGCACCTTGTGTGACCCTTCTGCACCAAGAGGAGAGAGCAAGGACGATCTCACAGCTCAAACCATAGCTTCAAGCTCTGGCCTAAAGGCTCCTGCAGGCTCTTGGCCATCTCTGGAAAGCTATAAGGCTTACACACTGGCTCACTGAACTTTAACAATGCTTTAAAAGCAAAATCATCCCTGCCCTCTTCCAGATTTATCCAGCCTCCTGTCCCATTCACTGCAACATCACAGCACTCTGTTCCTAACTCTTGAGTTTTAGGAACTTTAAAAAATGTGAGCAAAACTGAGAGACTTAAGACAACTGGGTGATACAGATCACTTTCAGTCTTCAACAGGTACTTTTACTTTCAGTAAAGAGGCTCTTCTGCCTTTTCACTCTACCTTTTCCATTCAAAGGGTGCTATGGTGCACTGCAGTAGAGTTTGAAGGCTATGAAGTAAGAGCCTTGTTAAGTAGCAACTCTAATTTCTAAAACTGAGATTCAATTTTCTAATTAAAATCAATATTTTGAGACATAAACCTAGCATTGTGGCAGTCAGCAGCAATTCCCTGCCCATAAATCTTCCCTTGCTCTACAGCATTTTAACAAGCAATAGAATTCTGAAAGCCTGACATGGCAATAGCTTCTACTGAGGAAGGTCTCTGTACAAAGTTGAGCTAACCTGGGGCTTTTTGCATCACTTTAGTTAAATTTCCATTCACTAAGGAAGGGTGGGGAAACTGTTTAACTCTGTCCATACATCAGTTTAGATTTTTTCATTTTTTATTGGGGGAGTGGGATTGTCCTCCTCCAAATCATCTAGCTCTACAAGAAATCAACATTACTGAAATCATGGCGCTATTAAATATCACAGAATGTATTAACCCATTAACCTTTATTTGAGAAAGCAAAACTTAAACTAAATAGTAAAATCAAACAGTAAATCAAGCATTGGTGACAAAATCCCAGGACAGATTCTCTTCTGCAGGGGAAAGAACTGTGACAACGTTCAAACCACATATCCTCACTATTACATGTAAAGGAACACTAGGAGTATTTCTGCTAGGAATCTTGGTAAGTCTGCAGAAAGGGAATATCCATTTAGAAGAGAGCGACAAAAAAAAATAAAACCACTCACTAGCTGCAAATTTCTAAATAATGCATAATAATTCTGGAAAAATCCTTAAGGAAGGAAGAGATTCTATAAAGAAGCAGATATGTTTGGTATGTGTGTGGCCATGACAGCCACATGGAATGAAAACCACTTAGACCAGGAGCTAAGAAATATCCACACAAAGAAAATCTGGTGCATTAAGTTCAAGGAGAAAAGATATGGGACACGCTCATATCCCAAGAAAGCTTGCTCCAGCAAAGAGACAAAATGCACGGTCAGTGCTGAAATGAGTTATGTGATACACAGGAAAGACAGAGATCTCTACGAAAAGATGGAAATGCTGAAATAATTGGATTTCTTTCTGCCACACACTCCCCCCACCTACCCTCCTTCCCTCCAGCTTGGTTAACTGGGATTTATTTGTTTGAGCAGAAGCCGTATGCGAAGGGTAGCTAAGCTGCAGACATGTAATACACCTAGCAGAAAAAAACCAGAACAATTTTAAATCAAAGTGAATGATTACATTTCCCATTAGCAGCAATCAGAATCCCCATCTGGGCTGCTTGGAGAGCTTGGGCACTGAGAACCAGAGACGGAGCACCGTCGCTGGTGGGAGAGGGAGCTCCCCGCACTGCCCCTCTCCACTTCTGTACTTGAGGCACTGTGAACACATTAATAAACAGCAGCATTTACTCTGCAGTTTGACTCCTAAGAGACCACTCTGCAATTTGCTGCTGTCAATAATATATTAACCACAAGGGGGTTGTAATGACATTTCACATTTGGCACGATATTTTTTTAAAACTGATTTGGGAGAAGGAATTGTATTAGAGGCATATTCAGATGATGGCAATAGACAGCTTCTATACAACCTTCCACTGTATCTTCTGCATTTTGTGAGCTAAACCAAAAGAGACTGAAACTTTTAATGGCAATAATAATAATACAAGCTGCATTTTGCAGTCTCAGTTCAGGGGTTAGTCACTACCCAAGGTCATTTATACCTGTGCTTAAAAGCAAGCAAGCTGAATTTTCCACAGAAGGATCTCCTCTTGGCTTTGTCCGCTAAATAAATACTGGGGCGAGGATTTTGGCTGCTACACTTCTGCCATCAGTAATTTTGTAAATATACGTCAGACTGAGGCTATAGAAGGAGTAAACCAACTGCAGCGTTTCCACCTGGTAAGCTTTGAAACTGAAGTGGGAGGAAACAGACCCAGACAGCAAATGAATTCTGCATATGAAATGATGCATAGTTTAGTTACACTGGATATTGAAGAAGACTGGGCAGAGACAACCATATGCTGCAATCATCATTAGCTGACCAGATTCCACAGATAATTCTATTTAAAGAAATTACACTTAAAGTGTGTGAAAAGAAAACCACTTTTGTATTCAACGTGTATTCAACACTATGCAGATCTGCAGTGACTGTTACTCCTTTAGTAAATAAGGCAAGTTCCGTGGCTTTCCCTTACAAAACCCTTCCATTCCTTTTACTTCTGCAGATCCCATATGGCTAAAGAAGGTGAAGAATGTGATTCCTACCAGCTCTGTATTTCACCTCTGTGCTTTCCCTGGAGTTGTAATCATAACACAGCGAGGCAAATTTGTGGTGAATAGAGAGAATTCTCTTGGTTCATGGAGGCTTTGGACCATGAATTGCAGGATGAACATACAGTGCAATGCAAGACAGACAATCACAGGAGAAAAAATGTTGAATACGAGCGAGCAAAGCAATGGATTTTTAGGAAGCAGGGATTACTCATGTTTTGACTTTTGAAAGACACAGTGGACAGATTACCCTTTGATTCTAGTACACATTTTAGAAGGCAATGTATTTTTCATACCTAGTAAAGTTACCTGGTCTGGGTGCTAAAGTGTTACTCTGTTTTTTCCGAGAGGCAAGGAGAACTAAGCCATGAAAATTTTATGAATGTCTTATTATAACAATCTGAAGTACAAATAGAGCTCGTGACATCTTTAGGAACCTGTGTCTTAGACACAACATCACTGGTGTTTAAAAAGCAGTCATGGAGAACGACACTTAGTTTTTGTTCTTTTTTTAACATAATTACATACACTTTTTTTTGTTGCTATTTCCTAGAAATTGGGGCACAACTGGTAAAACTGTAGACTTTTTATCACGGTTGCAGGCTGATGAGACCTACCCATGTGTTAGGGGGGAAGGCAAACCTCTGCTAGTGGGAAGAAGCCACCCAAATCTTGCATTTGAGGATCATTAGTCCTATCGCAATAGGTTCAGATAAAAATCTAAATAAAGAATTTACATCTCTCTGAAAACCAATCAATTAATTCATAACTTCTACCTGGCAACCCACTAAGAAAACATGGTGTAAAGATACTACTTAACATATTAATTAGAATTTCTCCTTTCTAAAGAAAACGAGACATTTATTTGGTATTTATGGAATTGTTTAATGTAGGCTCTTTCCAGAACAAATATAAGCTTTAGTTCTTGCAAATCTTTCTTTCCCTAAGCCTGTTGAAAGCACTGACCTGTGAGAGAGGGCATTCTTTGGCTAATGTGCTCTGATTCATCTCTTTGAGCAGTTCCTTTAAGGCATTGCGAACTGTGGCATGGTTCCACTGCTCTGCTGGCAAGTCTTCCAACTTCGAACAACTGTTAAAACAGAAAGCAAAAAGCAGATAGAAACATCACCTTCACAGATGCTTACTTTCTGCGTGCAAGTGCTATAGACCTTTAAGCAACAAGCACAACCCTGGAGTTTCCTTGGTCAGCCCATCAAGGTGTTTCTCCCCTCCATCCCTCTCCCACCAAGCAGGATTACCAGAAGATGTGCAGTTCAACACACAGCTGCTAATCCTCCTATGGTATTCTATGTGTGCATAACCGTCCCTGCTGGGGCCTGATGGAGAGCAAAGAAACTGCATAAAGCAAGCCCCAGGAAGGGCTGAGTAAAGCCATTGACTCCAGCCAAAGATAGTCCTGCTGGGGTAGAAAAACAAACATATATGCTGCACTGCCACTAACAAAATCCCTGAACACCAAGGGCCCTCTTAGTGTGGAGGCAAGACTTTGAAAAACTAGTTCAGTTTTATACAGGTTCTTATACTGCCCTTATCACTGAAGTATCCAAGAGCCTTTCAGAAACACATTAAGCCATATGCCCAACATCTGTCATGTGCAGTTCATTCTCACTTTCATTCTACAAGAACTGCATATGTAGTGAAGCTTTTGTCTTCATATGACTTGTGCCTCTTTTAATTTAACAAGCTTATGGTTTGTGTCTACATGCACGGGGACAGACTCAAGAAGCACATCAAAAAGGTGGGAGAAGCTTGTCACTGCCACTTCTGGTACAGACACTTAATGCATGCTCTCCAACGGCCTCTGAGGTGGTTCTGCCTTCTGCCCTCACAGCCTGGCTCTTCCCTGAGATGAACCTTTAGTTGTGCTCGAGGAGTTCAAGTAGTCAGTGATCATCTTTATCTCAAAGTCATGGACTATCTTTTATTTATGTGGAATCCAGGCATTCAGGCACTCTTAAGATAAAGAATGAGATCTTAATCTTGTGTTGATAGCCTTTTCTAACACAGATGTGACAACAGGCTACATGAACTCCTGGTAGCTCATACTTCTGAGGAAATGAGGTATTACACTCATTTTATAGCAGCTATAGGGTCTAGACACTCTTTTACAACTACATAGCAGAGATGCAGCCCAGCTGAAAAATTGTAATAGTATATAAAAGCAAGGAAAGATCTGTTCATGGGAATCAAAAACCCACGCACCATCAGAGATATAATAGGAAAGAAATGTTGCTGTTTGGAAGCTTAATGTCAGTGAGGCATCAGCTACTTCCAAATTCTAAATTGAACTGAACAGTTGGAGGGTATGTACCTGCCACCAAAGGACACGCACATATCCCCGTGGGCCCCTCTTCTGTTCAAGCCAAAGCTTCAAAGAATTGTCAGCAAGTTATTCCAGACTGTCTGTTATTTTTCACTCTTTCCTCTGGCATGTCTTGGCCATACAGCTACGGGAGGCTGTGCAACGTAGGCTTATCTGCAGGTCTGGAGTATGCCATGGACTGCCAGGGACCTTACATCAGGAACTATTTGAGGACTCTTTAGAAGGCAAATAGAGAGAAAGGGAAGGAAAAAAGGAGGGGAGAGTGGGAGGAAAGGAGGGCAAATAAGTGTAAAAGTGTTGGGAGCTTTTGCTTTGCTAATCAGAACTAGCCCTCAGGAAAGGAAAATATTTTCCAAATGCCAAATGGAGCTGCAGTGACACTTTCCTTCCTTATCTTCTGTTTGCTGGAAAGATCACTATAGAAAAAAAAGAAAAGTCAAAAAAGTTCCCCTCCATCACATCTCAGCAACTGGCTGCAGAAGACCTGGATTTTTACAATGCAGCCTCTAGAAAAAGGCAAGGAGTTTATTATTCGATACAATTAGAAGTTAAGAATCCTTTAAATTATGGACTGTAGGAAGATCTGCCTTTAAAAGCCCCATATCTTAACCTGATTGAGTTTCTACCCTTTCCCTCTCTGTTACCATTCTGCTACTTCAGAAAACATGGAATATCAGTTGGAACATGCATCAAAAAGCTGCCAGGTGACCCACCCTTCTCTTCCTTTTCATTTCATCAAAAGACCAGAAATTAATGAAGACAGGATGTGCTAATCTCTGTAGTAATGCTGTAAGCAACAGAGCAGCTCAGAGAACAGGGAAGGACAGATGTTCAGAAACACCCACCTTTGTAATTGGATTTTCAATGTCACAACATGATAGACATCTTGTAGCATGTCGGCTACTGTCGCATCTGGTGCATCAGTCACGTAACTGAGAGGGAGGGGATTCCACCTCCCAAGCTTGATTATTCCTGAAAAGAAAACAAAAAATCCATACTTTATATTTTATCAGCCATTTATTAAACCCTTCAGCAAGGTTGATTGTTCCCAAGATTCAAGATCTGCCTTGAGGTTTATTGCAGCCTTGCCCAGAAAGACGTGTTCTACTGACTCCTGAGGCAAACAGTGGGGAAGAGCAGGAATAGACTTAAAATTTTTAGCAGACAGTTGCTGACATGTTCCTGACTCTTAAATTACTTCAAGGAAGCCCAGGAGACTTCCTCCCTTCACATCTTTCATCGCAGCTCTAAAGTTTAGTGCTTTAAATTAGAATAAGCTTTAAGTACTCTCTAGTCCTGATCTTGCAGTCTACAAAAACTTTTCAGTAAATAAATGCATTACTTTTGTCTTGAACAGGAAAATTCCTATGCGTGGGCTTTCAGCACTGTTACAATCTAAGCATGGTACAATTCCCAGTGTGGATGGATGCCAGTGGAAACCCACCAAGTAGGAAGAGTTCACTCCCAGATACAAGTTGCACTATGCAGATGGTTGCTTTTCTTTGTGAGGGGGGAAAAAAAAAAAGGGAAAAAAAAAAAACAAAAAAAACAAACAACTGCAAGCTGCTGACCGCAGATCCAAAATAGCTTTTTGGAGGCGGGGGAGAATGCTGCAAGTTCTATTTCTACTTCTGTTCATTCTTTAATAGGGATCATCACCTCTTCTGGATGAGCTTGTCACAAAGACTGTAAACTTAGATGGTAAACCATTTGGTGCAGAGGTATTATTTCTGTTTAGACAATTGCAGAGGGCCCACCCACACCAAAAACAATGACTAATACCCAGGAATTACTTCCAGGAAGACACCAAACAAAGAAAGCCACAGTGCCATCTTACATGACAGCAAAGCATCTCAGCCTTGTTTGGCATTATTGCCACTACTGCTTTTACTCCCTCCTTCATTGTGTTCCCATTGCACCACTGTTCTGCTCACTTCACTTGCCTCAGCTCAACCCTACAAGACACCATTCTCTCATTCAAACTGATGCCTTCTGAGGTTTTGTTATATACTGCTTGATCTTTGAAAAGACATCCATAAACTCAATTGCCAGAAAAACAGTAATACACTAACACATGAGAAAGCTACTTCTTTGGCAATAACAGCCATGCCAAGAACTCCTCTTGGGTATCTGGAAGGATGTTGTGACGCCAAGAAACTTCAACCGTCTCCTCCTCACTTTCTACTCCCAGCTCTTCACCAGCTCTGGAACTAACTGAACTGCAGTAAATGACAAAAACCTTTTATCCTGATCTCCCAAAAATGATCACAAAATAAACACCACACTGAAACAGTGAAACAAAGCTTCTGGCATAGAGACAATAGCAGAACACAATGAACCCACGAAGTACCTGCTATAGAATATTTTTCCCCATTCCTACACAGATTGAAGAGGAAATAATTTTAGTACAACTCCTTTTCTGTAGCACTTAAATCTTTGCATTTACCACCGACGTACTGCTTTGCAAGGCATTCTGTCACCACATACTGAAAGAAGCTGGAAGTGACCTAGTTCATCCTCAATGGCACAAAGTTTCACTGTAACATACTGGTAAAGACAGGGTAATATTTCAAGAGCAGTTTAGAAAGCTTTTGGCAAGGAGAGATATTGTCCAAATGAAACAAAAAGTTATTAAGTGTTGCTTGATATCCAGTGCTTGAAAATGGGACATAAACAGAACAAAAACATTTAAATGATGCACTGTTTCAGTATTAAGATTTAACAATCTGGTGCTGAATATGCTGCAGTATAAATAGTGCCTGGACTCAGATCCAGTAGAGTAACACACAGCACTCATTCACAGCACCGTATGTCTCCAGTGCTGGCTCCTTGAGTCATACTCCACTTGCCAAGAAAAGCTGTTTTTCTTAAGGGGATAGTTTACTTAATGTTATCTCTGGTGACAACAAGAAATGCATATAGTACAGCATATATTAGTCATGAAATGAGCATCAAGGGTCCACTGAGTAAAATACATGCTGGGAAAACACAGTTTAGCTGCTGACTTCCTTCACCTCCTCCTGCTATACAGTAATTTAAAGCAAAATCACCTAAAAATCCAGAAATCTATACTGGCTTCACAGAACACTTGGCTTCCTATGTTTAACCTCGCCAAGTTTTCATGTAATTGAAAAAATAAGCATCATATGTGCCCCATAAGTCACATCTAAATTGGTAATATTTTACAAGAGGCTTTATTTTTCATTCAATTAAGGAAAGCACTCAGAGAGCACACCATCTGCAACTGCTCGGGCCTGGCAATGCTGGCAAAGGACAAAGAGATGGTCAGGAAGCACTGAAGTTACTAAAGGTGTCCCCAGACTAAAAGGGTTTAAAGGAAAAAAAAAAAAACAGTGTGGCCAGAGTGCACCACGGGAAATACTATGCAAATTGTTTTACAGGAATGTCTGCTACTACTGGAAGTTAGGGAGATTTTTTTTTTTTTTTTTNAGTTTTTTTTTTTTTTTTTTTTTTTTAATCCTCCTCTACAACTGGAGAGGAAATTGTTTTGGCTGGATTTAAACAAACACAGGTGTTACTGTAATGCTCAGTGCCTCTGCACGTTAACACCTGCTGAGAGTCCTTTACTCTGTGTTACAGCACTGCTGATGCACGCTATTTTTTCAGCCGGTGTGATATGACGTGTGAAATATTTTTTTCCAGAGCACATTAAGCTGGTCCAAACGATAGCCAGAAGCCATGGTTTCCATTCAGCTCCTCAGCAGACTTCACAGGTGCTTATTTCATGGCACCAACACTGTACTTAAGGCAACTCTTGGGCTGTGTTTGGGAAGATGATGATAACTTGTGGAGCAAATGTGCTCTCCGAACACTAGAAGACATCTCTGAATGACTCCTCAGTAAAAACTGAGTGGGCCAAAATTTTCCCTCTAAAAAGGTCCCTTCTTATCCAGGACTGGATGTTTCCAGCATAACAGCAACCCCGAGATGAAAACAGGCTGGTAGCAAGGGGTCACTTCCACATACACAGTTTTTTATTGTTCCTCTCATTGACTCCAAAAGGTACAGCTCAGGCCTTTAAAGAAATCACTTTAACTGGCCTGGCCGAGCTTTTATCCTGCCACAACTGAGACTTGGGACTGGGGACAGTCATGAGCAACAGTCACTGTGTTATTAATGAATATACTACTGCTCCGGGAGTATCACTTCCCTGTTAGCTCCAGACCTTCTCAAAATTATGTGTGGATAATGCAAAGCAGATCAGAAAGCTCAGGAAATCCAAAATCATGTCCTCCTTCAGTTCCCAAAACGTTTCTGTTAATGAATCTGGTTCTCTCTCCTGTATCTATTGGGACTTTTTTCCTGTAAAAGTTTTCTGAAGGGAAAGCTAACAGATTTCAGTGCTTGTGCACACACTCAAGAAATGGCCATACACTAGAACAGCTCTCAACTCCCCTAGAAATGACTGAATGCAGCCCAGGCCCTGCATTGCCTTTTAGGCAATTAAAGACAATAAAGATACCAGTTTTCTCAAAAGTTTTTTCAAAATCCATTATAGAAGAGATTCTCTGTCTATGCTGGCTGTTGGTTCCTGGATGGCATGTACTTCTGTAGTCAGGTCTTTTATTAAGTTGAAGCCTCAGCTTCATCAAAATGCAGATAGGGAAAAAAGACAGAGTTACTCAGTGTAAAAAGTGTGTAACTCCCTTTACCCACAAGAATGCCAGAACACACCAGTGGCAAACTTCTGTGAGCTCAAGTGTCAGGTTTGTACATAACAACCACTGCAATTTACAGCTGTTGCTCCACCTAGGCCAATGATGTGTTACCCTTCCAGAATGTTTCCAATTGAGTTTCATTTAAAAAGCAGCTCCTTTGGAGAAGAAAGCAGTAACTACACAAGTGAGAGCAGAACATTACACTGAACAGAAGCCTTGACCTGCTACATCACATCTGACCCATCCTATACCCAGCAGAACTAGTCACAGGATCCTCATGAGCTTTATTTCATGGTATCACCTGAAAAAATTATTCACCTAAAGCACTGGGATTATTCCTGAGATGTCACCCTAGCGAGATGTGAACTGAATGGATGCAAGGCTGGGGCTAAAGCAGACTTCCAGAATAACTACTTTGATCAGGAGAATGAAACAGCAAAAGGCAGAAAGCTGCTTTCTAGAAAAATACAGCTAGGCTGGCATACCCTTTCATTATTATATAGTTTACACTGTCCCATAAAAATTATTTATCTGTACAGGCTAGAAACCACATTTGTCACTGCAAATTGAAAGACAGCCACACAGCACACTCATTCTAAGAATGCCATATCCGGAGTTTAGAACACACACATCATAGTATAGCTATGATGCTTCTTGGTCCTAGACAGAATGAAGTCCTGCATCTCCCACTCACCTGCACAAGTAACTTTTAATCTGGATAGCCCCATAACAGTTACTGGGGGCACCTCAGGTACCCTTCAATACAACACTGCTGTAAAGTCAAACTCTTAAAATGGAGCATTTTCCAAATTCCTTCTTGTGGCTAAACAGAGCAAACAGGAGCAGAACATGCTTCACCCTGTCACTGGCTCCCTTCAAATGATCCCCTGCTCCCACTATGGCTGTACTCCTGATTTCATCTTTCACAAGCTATGAGCATATCTGAATTACATCTTAAATGGATACTTGTAGTATTAATGCAAATACACATGCAGCATTAATGTAATTTATTTTAAATGCTAATCTGCCAGGGTTAAAAGACAGTCAGGTGTCCTAGAATTTGTTTCCTTGCATCCCAGGGATCTCAGGACCACAGCCCAAGAGTGGTGGACTGCAAACACAAGGCTGGTTGAAGAACACAACCAATATTTGCTGCTGCCTTCTGAATTCAATCAAGTAGTTTTCATCAAGCATCATGCTTTTTAACAGCTGCTCTTATCGACAAAACAAGACACTCCGGAGAAACTGCAGGCTAGCGTTAACACCCAAACACTTCTGATTTTTTTTACAGCTCCAAATGAAAGACCTCAATGAGAGATCCAATAAAGCCCCTCTTCTGGGACCACCAAGCCATTTCTCTATCAGACACTACTGCCAGGACTCCACTCCAAGATGGGTAGGCTCTTGTGACAGTGATTGCACCTGTTTATCCCCTTCAAAGGCATCTTGTCCCTATGCTTTAGCATGTAATTTTCCTTTTTTTGAGCTATGTTTTGTTACAGAAATTAAAAACTGCCTGTCCAATGTAATAAGTACATAGAATTATTTACTCATAAATCAGTTTACAGAAAATCACTACCCTGCAGTACATAACAACTTAGCCTGTATTTCTTACCTCTACACTGGCTGTAGTATATCATCACACTGTAACAACTTAAAGCCATAATTTGTAGTTATTATTGTTAATCCAGCAAAGGGAATGACTTTTCAAGCAGAAAGGATGAAAAAGCTAACAGGAAAAATTACAAGAAAATAAACTGATTATAATAATTTTTGTATTATATTATTGAGCTGTCTTTTACAGCTTTTTGGGAAATCTAAAAAAATACTATACTGCCTTTGCCCATTGTTATAAGGGTGCCTGTGTTATCCTACTGAATTTCAGTCAACGACATATTGGGGTAATAGATGGGAAAAAATAATCAGCAGAACCCTCCCCTGTACTTCCAAAGCATCTTTCATCATAGGGTCCCAAAGCACTTTAAAAACATTAATTAATTGAACTTTGCAACATACTACATGTGAGGTAGACTGTATTCTGCCAATTGACATATTGGTGATTTAGTGATTGAAAGCACACAATGAACATAATCCTATGCTTATGCCAATACAAAAGAATCCCCCTCCTTCCTCGTTTCAGTCCATAATAAATAATTCAGTGAGAGAACAGGAATAAACTATGTGATTACACTGTGATGTACACATCCACAAATCAACAGGAACACCCACAATCTCCGAATGACGAATGCTCCACCCCAGCTCATGAGACTTGTGCAACTTCAGGGCTCTGCACAAAAGGGTGACCTTCACCCAAGGGGAAAGCACAGCCGAGCCACAGAAGCTCTGGCAGCACAAAGGCCCTTGAACTGCAGCTGCTGGAAGTCTTTGCTCTCGCTGTTTAAAAATGCTGTCATAAACTCTGTGTACCAGTGATGGTTTAGAGCACAAGATTCTGTGCTGCAACAACACATCTATGAGCCAGTCAATTTAAACACTTTCTGCCTTGCACATCTGTATCAGTGCACAGATTTTAATATAGACTATGCATTTATAGGATTACATATGATATTTATATGATTACATATTAAAAATTTTATAGAATCATGGGTGTAACTATCAACAGAAAGACTGTTAGTGTTACAAGGTTTAATGCCAAACTTCAGAGTACTTTCATAGATGAAAATCACTTTGATACATGAAGCTTGGTTTTGAGTTTTTAATTTTTTGAATGCTAGCATTGCCCCTTCCTTTCCTCCAGCATGACTGTACTGAAGTATTTGACTTAAATAACATACACTAAACAGTTTAATGGCTTGTAATTCTACATATCGGGTTTACATTTTACAGTAAAAAGATTGTGCCTCGTGTAATAGATGCTGCTTCACATTTGGGAAACGTTATGTGAGGACCCTGACTTTTATTAGATTAATTTAATATAGGCACTAAGTTACTAGACTAAATTAATAAAGATCTTCTTAAAAAAAAGAAAAAAAATGAGAGGGGGAGAGAGAGAGCAAACAGAATGAACCCACAAATTAAATAAAATTTTCTGGAGCTTGTTATTTTGGAAGTCTTTATTTAATTTTCCAACCCCTATTCTGTTTGAAAAAACAGTCAATAATTGGTAAGGAAACAGGGGAAAAAAAAAGATTCACGTTATTTACTTCAGGGGATTATTTTTAAAACTGTTATATGATAGAACAGGAATACCACAAATAAATAGAAGGGCAAGGAAGCAAAGGAAGTACTATTAAAAAAACAAGACAACGGGCCATTCACTCAAGTTTCCAGAGTGGATTCAATGATCCTTGTGGGTCCATTCCAACTCAAGAGTATTCTGTGATTCTGAAGTATTTTTCACATTTCCTATATTACTTATAAAACTACCACCTCCACTAAGGAGAACCACATTCAGCCCTGCATAACATCTCTCTTTTGTCATTTTTGGGGTAAGTGTGCACTTGCCTTGGACAGTGAGAATATGCATAAAGAGAGAGAAGTCCACTTCTCCCATCTGAGACAGAGAACTACTCCTCTAAATATCACTTCTATGGCACAAATACAAAGTTTTTTAAATCATGACAACTCATGACAGAAAGGCTATTGCATCCAGGTGTCTTTCATAGCCCTGCCAGCCTGGAGCTCAGCTTCACCCTCCACCAGGCTGCCCTCTCCTGAGAGGCACCCTCACACTGGGGCTTTCTCAGTGGTATTATTCGGTAGCCACAATGCCCCTAGGATTGCAGCACCCGCTGCATGTCATCAATGTCATCCCCACATAATGCCCAAAGCAGGGCACTCCCCCCAGTTTTGCATGAAATTACTGTCTTTTGGGCAGCCTGTGCTCTTATGGTGAGATTGCTTCCAGCTTAGTCCTGGGACACCTGAGGGTGCTCAGCCGCGCAGGAGCACAGGCTGCGCCTCCTCCCAGGGAGCAGGGGCTGCTGAACACCCTTGAAATCCAGAGTGTCACAACTCAGCTTATTCCCTGACCAAAGAGCTTCTGTAGCTGCTCCCAGGAGTAGAGGGTTGCTTTGCCATCTTAAAACCACAGCTGTTCCTCTTGCTTTGGACTCAGCTGTCTCTCCTCAAGTCCTAGGGTTCCTGGCAAAATGTGCTGCTTCTCTGCCATCCCAGCATGGCACCAGGACCTGTTTCTAATTTAGTGCCTCCCAGAAAGCCAACATAAGCAGATACTGCTAGTGGGGACCTGCGATGTGCTTCCAGCTCAGCCTTACAGACTGAGAACTGGGCCTTCAGTGTAGTTGCCTCAGTTGCTAAGAAACATGAATGCAAGTGTACTCAACAGGTGGTGCTTTTCTCCACTGCACATGTTCCTGAACAGCCAAAAACAGTGCCTGGAGATCATCTCGCCACAAGTTTTGGACCCGGTGACCGTATTGCCACCTCACCACCCATAAGGGGCTGCACATGAGTACAAGGACCAGAGCTTTACACAAGCATTTGCTGTCCAACCTTCTTTGTCAGCTTTCTGATAGCCCAATGCCACCAACACAACCTGCCTCATGATGCCTTCAGCAAAAAACAGGGTATCCGGGCAGACAGCCTTTGGTCCCTACCTTCCAGAAGCCTTTCTTGAATTTTAGATGATGTTTTCAATTGGAGAAGAGGAGAGGTAGAAGACGTTTTCCTCTTTGGGGAAAACACTGCATCTGTTTTTAAAAGGATGCCAGTGCACCAAACTCCTTCAATTCACACAGCTTCAATGCTTGCCTATAAGCTTCACATGGAAAGTCAGTCTATTGAGCAGGAGAAACTGCACAGTAACATGGCATTGCAGCTGAATACATAAAGCACGTTTTAAAGGTTATAAAAGAGCATTGCTAACAGGACATTGTAGAGGATAATAGGCTTAGAATTAAGCCTACAGACATTGTTTGGCCTTGTATGAATCTGAATATCCTGCCTACTCACAGCAACAGCTACAGAGAGCACAGAAAGTCTGGCTCAGACTGCAAACATACAGTAGCCAACCATCTCTGTGTTGAGTCAACTATAAGTAGATTTGAAAATTCATGGGTCTCAAGTCCACAGAAAAATAAGGGCATACAGCATGCTGTGCTGCACAAACAAACTCCCAAACTAATGCAGTTTCATATTCTGGACTATGTAGTTTAAACAGCTTAATCTCTTTAGTTTAAGATTTGTGTCTTGGGGTTTTCCTTACTCTGTATAAAAACTAGCAGAACCGTTTTTTTCACTAAATTACTACTTTTGGTTTGCCTTCTGTCTTTTCTTTCCTCCCACCAGACATTCAGTTCTTGACTTCTATGAGAAAAAAACAACATGAAAAACTGAAAGACTAGTAGGACAGCATCTAACTATCGGGGTAGAAAAGCAAGTATTGCTGAGGAAATAGAGGGATTGAGGTCTTTACCGATAATCTCAAATGACTGCTTCCACTAATTCAACATGAATGCAATAAGCGAAGATACAGTTGCTGTAATTTTTGCCATTCAGCCTTGAAGTCCTCTGCTCTCTGTAGCTGCCTTACTGTAAGAGTACATCCAGATCCATACAAGACCAAAAAATGTCCACAGGCTTAATCCCAGTATCTCTAACGACATTCAGTTAAGAACTAGTTTCACCACAAAGCAGTTAACAAGGGAGGTAATACTTCTATTTTAGCATTTTTATATTAAAAATTTTTATGGAAGCAGAAGTATCCATGAAAATCTGCATGCACATGTATATTTAAAAACAGGCAACAGACCTATGACTGTTTGTTGATACTCAGGCTCAGGTCTCACTCATAGCAGAAAGAGGTAAAAGGCAAGGTAATAAACCTCACCCTTCCCTTACAAATTGATCAGCTAAGGAGAGACAGAGAATAGTATCTTTAAGGTTGCAATATTTCTTTTCAAAATGCATTTTAATAACCCTAGTTCTTAATCTGGGCAGCATTGCAAATTCAGATAAATTTGACTAAATTAAGTAAGAAATTTTCCTTTACTGGAAGTTATTTCAGTTGATAATCTGATCTCAAGTTCCCCACCTCCTTCTTTTATTCCCAGGAAGAGCAAAAAAAATTCTGCATTTCTGACAAGTCTAAATAAAGCTTTGCTGGTTACTGAACTATGCTACATTTTCTATCAACAGAAAACAAAAGCGGAAAAAAAAAAAAAAGACTAGTTCACCACTAGAGGAGATGACTCAGAGCAAGCAGGAACTGTTACCAGACTCAGAAAAAACAGTTTTCCCTTGTACCGCTGATGAGCCCACATTAATGCTGAGATGAACCTAGATTTGTTTTCTTAGCCCACATCTTCCTAGAACTGAACCTATTTTCTTACAAAGCCACCAGATCCTTTTTGGATCCTGTTAGCATTTTAACTTCACATTAGTCATTTTGTGAAGAAGAGACCAAAAAATAGAAAGACAGAAACAACTATTTTTTTAAATTTTAATGATAAATTTCTGTGCTCATGGCAAAGACTGGAAAGAGTTATTCATGTTTTGGATCTGGAGGTTTGCAGCACGCACACATCATGCTTAGAAAAATTTCCAGTTCACCACTTCTTTAGTAGCAGCTAAGATTCTCACGTAATCACAGCATATAGAAATCGTGGAGCTGCTATGAAGAAAAATAACTCAATCCCAGCCAAAACCAGCGTGAGTGTTTAATGGACAGTATCAGACACTCCAAGACTCAATAGCCTCAAGAACTGGTGAGGCTGTGAACATCTTGTGAGATGGTGGAGAGATCTAATACCTCCTCTCACCACTTCTTTCTCTTTCCTAAACTCCATCTCATGCTCAAATCAAAGAGATAAAAAATGCTGCATGGTGGTATTTCAAGAGAAAAGGGAGGAAAGACTGTCATTTCTAGTCATCTCCCAGAGCCCCAAGTGCCTTGGGCCCACATATGCACAGCTTCTACGTGTGAAAGCAGAAAAGGAATCCAGAGGCCCATTCCCAGTTCTGGGGAATATAATTAAGGAAAGATACAGTGGGATGATGCCTTATTCAGAACATGGCACCAACACTGGAAAATCCCTGGAATCTACCAGAGATGCCATTTCACCATAAAGCTCAACCTATACTGCTGCCAGCATTCTCCTCTGTACCACAATCACAGAGTAACTGACTGGGGATTTCAACTAATAATATTGTGCTAAAGGAGAAAACAAGATGTAAATAACTACTTCGTGAAGTCTTGTGTAAGAAGATGAAGACACTGTACACATCTTCCTGAAAGAATAGGCTGAACAACCCTCCAATAATCCAGATACATTCTCTTCTCCTTACTGGCACAGGGAACCAGAGCAGAACACAGCACTGGGGGAGCATTACTAGCCCAACACACCAAGGCAGCTTTGGGAAGTTTATCGTTCTCACAATCTGATTGATTTCAAAGGTCACCCAGGAGGAAAAACCTCAATCTGGTTCCTGCCGACACAGTTGTTTCCCACAGCCAGTATCTATTCTCTGCTCTTGGCACTCACTCAGGTGGTGGGATGTGGGCTGCACTGTGGGTATCTGCATCTTAATGAAAGTTTATTTTACTCCCCCAAACCCTATTGTTCATTTGGAGACATGGAGTATTACTGGTTGTTTCATACTCGAGGTCTTAAGACAGGTATGTACACCAAAGAAATAAAGACTTTCTGAGTAAGAATAAACTTTAGAACCAAAGAATTATCTTAAAAATATGAGATGCCTAACATACTGTAATAATTCAGACTTAAAACTATTTGAAATTTCTTCTAATCAGAAAAAAAAATACCCTCCTTTCTTCATTTGACATCTGAGTTTATGGTGGATAAAAATCCAATCAGGGGAGCCTATCAGCACTGAAACAGCTCTCATGCTCCCCAGGTGATGACCCTGGTTTACAGTTTATCACAGATTAAGACATTTGAAAAGCTCATGCAGTAAGGGTCCCAATCAGTGTGACCAGTCATCGCTGTGGTGCAGATGGGAAAGATCAAAGCCACACCATTAAAATTGCAATCTAGGAGAATAAAATTAAATATCAAATAAAATTGATAAACTAGAGATTAATCTACAGGATTTTGTGAGAAATGGCTTAGTCTAGATAAACTGTTCTAGACTAAACATATCGCTCTGATGAAATTCAAGAAGTTTTTCAATCAAGCCATGCTGAAAATTAAGCTCTACCCAATCTTCACAATCAAGAATAATTTTATTGCTGGAGGCCCAAACTAGGGGCCTCTTTGTTACCTCCTTTACCTACTTCTCAGGAGGAATGTTTTACATCACATGTTCAGAGAAGTGAACTGAAGATACAGAGGCCCCGCATCTGGAGATGTCCAAAGAACCTTGGTAACTTTAAAAAGTAAGGTAAGAATTTGAAATGGAAATACTCTGTGTTTAGGCTAAGCTAACAAGCTCTTTATAAAGAAAATGGAGGCATCAATTTCAAGCAATAAAGACTTAAGCCAGCTTTTATCCAGGTATGTAGTGTACAAAAGGCTTCATATTCCATTAACTGTGGTGAGTACCTCCATATGCCCTACATAAACAAAAGGAATGTCATACCTGAAGCATCTTTTGAGTAATTTTTATCTTGAAGGAAAATATTAGTCAACATAACTAAGTATCACAACCAAAACTTTTGAGGAATCGTGGCAGAGCTGCAAAATTATGTGATTACTATGGCTGAGAAGTTTTCTGCCAGTGGAGGAATTTGCAGTGCTGTGTCTCACAAAAGATAAGAAGATTTGACAGGCTGATGGGCAAGAACGATGCACACTCTCTCTCGGCCTCAGTGAGACAGCAGAACCCTCCATCAACAACTGCCCCTGGCCAGAACATGGTCTCAACCTTGTTACCAGCCTTTTAGGCCCTTCTTGTGTACAAAGAAATTAATTTCAACTTTCAGCCTGCAAATCAATTAATAGGTTTTCCTTCCTGCTAAAATAGACCTCAGATTTGTCATAGTGAATAAGATGCTTTCAACCGTGGCTGAGAGCCCCTCACGGCAAGCAGCTCTGCTGGTCAGTGCCTGCTCACCCGCCCACCCAGGGCCACATCACCGTCACCTTCCTCCTCCCGCCCACGCCTCGCTGCTCCCGTCTCTGAATGACGGCCAGCACCTCCCAGCTCTACAGGAATAAATCTCCAGACCGCAAACCTCTAATATCCCTTCCTCCTCCTACCCCCAAGGCAATGAGTTACACTCTGTTTAGCTTGAGTCACGACTTTTCTTCCCATCTTCTTCCCATGCATTTCACTCACATTTATAAACAGCGGGAGAGAGCACTAGAGGCGCCATGATAGCGATGAGCAAGGGACCCCGGCTCCACAAGAGCCATGCCCAAGGGTGCTCTCGTAGCCCATACAGAGTGGGGCAGCCCAGAAGACACGAAGGTGCTGTTCCCAGGGCAGACCAAAGCTGCCGCGGTAGATGAGAAGGAGCACGGCAGGCAGGCGGCGACGGCTGCCAGTCAATTCGCACCTCGGCATTAGCCTTCTTCGCTGTGCGCATATGGGCGGCACGGCCAACTGGCCAGCTGCGCACACCCCGCTCCCACCGCAGCCAAGGGCACAAAGACAGCGCATTTTTCCGCTGAAATGACCCACTTTACTGCCAGAGCAAATCTTTCTTGATACATTCTCTTCTGGATAAGTTTTCATGTGTGCATTATTAGATACTCAATGGAATAACTATTTCTAAATGACAGGTGTGATATCTTTTAACCGAATGCAAATATGTGCGTAGCCACAATGAAAGGAGAGAACAGAGCAGTCAGTTTAAATCCTGCCTCCTTCACTGATTTTCACAGTAAAAGTAGTAAAGTATTCGTAGGGAGCTGATAGAATATAATGCAAAGTGAATTAAAATTAAAAGGGAAAAAACCCAAAACTTACTTTCAGGGACTAACACTTTTCCCCCTTCCTGCACATGAAGATATATGTAGCTGTGTTAACTCTGGACACTACACATTTGATATGTATGTACGTAAATTTTGACACAAGTACACAGCTTGTTGTTATAATTCAGAAATAAAATACATGAGATGAAAAAATTTGAAAAACAAATTTTTTTCAGCTATTTCTCCTAGTAATGCCAGAAAATTCTTTGTATTTCATCTTGGGATATGGACAGTAGTAGTCATTCTCTGATATTTCTATGAGAAGCTTTCAAGCTATACAACATTGTAAAGTCATTATTACAGAAAATTATCTTCAATCCTTTTGTTCACCAAATCACCACCAAAAGATGACATTTCTTCAGAATATTCCCTGTGTAACACAGGGCAGCAGATTGTGGAAGTAGCAGATATTTTGCTTTGGTGGATAAAAATCAGGGGAGAAAAACAGAGAGAATCAGTTCATAAAACCACAACTTGCATAACTGGTTTTGCTTAAATGAAAAACAAATCAACTGATCATTTCCTGGCAGATGAAGCATTACACTCAAACAGAATTTAAGAGTTTTATTCTTCAATTATTTAGCCATATTCTCACTCTCTCTCACTCTATTCCCTTTTTATTTAAAAACTTGTTTTTAAAGCAGATAAATTTTGAAGGAGAAACTCTGTCTCAAACTAGAAAAAGTTCAAAAAGGAAAACATCAAAACCAGATCATCTCAAAACAACATATTTTTGAAACTTATGTCCATGCCTCCTCTGCTGTTTAACTTTCTCTCTTGGCAAAACTATTCTAAGAACTTCATAAGACTACTAATATATTTGTTTAATCCCCCAGTCCCAGCCCCCCACAGATGGCTTTTAGGTGGATTTGTTAATAAATTGTTAATACTTTGTTAATAAGCAGAGGCACAGCCTTGGCGGGGGAGTTCCCCAGGTGAGAGCTGAGCCCTCATGGATCCAAGTTCATCACTCGCCACATTGCTAATGAGACAAGTGCAGCCTAACATGAGGTTAATTGTCAGAAGCAATAATCTAAATTAAACTGGCCAACATTCAAGTAAAAGGTACCATTTAAAATATCCTTTTGCAATGAAAGCAGTCTCAGGAGTTTATTTGCCTACTCAATATAGAATTCCAGGTTTTAAAAAAAACCTTCTTCTTGCCCTCTAAGGAACCAAAGTAATTATTTTTAATACAGTGACATATGTTAGACAAAAGTATTAAGGAGGGGGCTTCATTCCACTCCAAGTCTCAATGGAATTTTCCCTTATGTGATCACACATCTGAGCTCAGATTTTACCCTAACCAATGAAGATTTTTTGTTAAACAATTGCTATTAGCTGATGAGAAATCTTTTCACAAATAATCCCGAAACATGGAAGATCTAGTGTGATGTTCCCAGCACTGAGAAACATAATTAAAACAACATGGGGAATTAAAAAAAAAAAAAAAAGTGAGAGTTCACAAAAACATTTGAGAAACGGCTCAAGTCAACTCCAAGCTCACTTGGTTTTGGCTGGGACTCCGGGCTCACAACAGCTCCAGCCTGCCAAAACAAATATAGCCACCCGTTTGTTCCCAATGCTTTCGCCCAGGGAGAGACCTGCTCCTTTGCTTTCCCCTGCTACGATAATGACATGCCTGCTAGGATTTGACTGGGGTTCATATCCCTGCCCGCCTTTGAAACAATTATTATTCTGTTAATTGTAAGAAGAAAAGGACTTAAGTGGCACCTCGGACTGACATAATAACCAATACCGTCCAGATAATTACTATGTGCTGTAATTAAAATAATGCACATCATTTAGGCAAAAAGTTTAAAAATACATTGGGGGAAAGTAGCTGGGGATATAATTCCACACAGGGAATCTGTTTAATTTTGGTTGCAACCATAGAGGAAAAATATAGCTTTTAAGATAAATATTATTCATTTACCACACAAACTTAGTATCAAAAAGCATCTAATAAACATGAATGATGTGGTTGTAGCTACAATGTTTAATGCATATGTGTACCTGTAAGAAATGATTGCAACATATATGAAAAAGTAGTTTTCAATTAACCCTTTTTGTATTTTTAAAATTGTTTAGTTCTTTGTCATTTTTATTAAGAAAAGCTGAAAAGTGGATTCAAAATTCCTTTTCAAAGCACTCAGTCATCTATACCTAATCTCTGCACTAGTGACAATCAGAACATCCAGGTTTACAAAACTCCTTAATTTTCGCCTTGAACACAAGATCATTTTAAAGCGGGAAATGCAGTGAAAAACCTCTCAACCGAATAACGATAAATGCAACAAGAAAGAAAAATGCCTCGCAAAATACTAGGAAAGACAGTGGATTCAAGTAAGTAATATTAAAAAAAAAAATTGGCTCAGCTTTTAATGATGTTGCACAAGTGCCTTTCTTTTTCTAACACAAAGTTGAACTCTTGAATCACTACGGATGCCTTAGTCTAAGAGGTAGCTGGCAAACACGATGGCATGAAAAGAATCTTGCATTAGACACGGCCAGTTCCAGATTAAGATGCTGACATGAACTAGTTAGAAACATTTTTACATTTCTCTTTTTTTAAATTCTCATTTAGGAAGCTGCCGGTCCCTCTTCCAAACTTATAAAATTCAATCCACAACACAGAAGCTTTGTCACATTCCATTCCTAGGATGCATTGGACAGTCTGCTGTCTACTCAGGAACCCAAGGGGAACATACAAAACGACACTCTCAGTGTACTAAGATGAACTCCAGCCATTTACCTTTGTTAACCAGCACAACCACCTGCAGCAAGCTGTACTAGCAGGACAGCTAAAAATGACTTTTTGAAGACAAACGGGCAGTGGCAAAACTGAGAAGATTCTAGAGCTCCTGAACTTTGACATAGGTACTAATCCTAGGCTACTGCCAGTGCTCTTCCTCCCTGATTCTTAAGTGCACGCAAAAGCAAACAGCAGATGGTCAATTCATAAGGCCGGCAACATTGGCATAATCAACACAGAGTCACCGGCCTGTGCCTGCACTCAGCCAAGCAGAGGCTGTTTGATCAACTGAGATCAACTGAGCAAAGACCAGAGATGCTTGGAGAACTCCTACAGAAAGGGCTTCACTCACCAGGTCACACTGAGTAAGGTTCTTCTTAGTCCAAGGTAATGTATTTACAAAAAACATTTCTCATTTCTTTTCCTATATAGTGGTTTGTTCTCCTTCTCCTTTTAAATCTGAATCTCATATTTTAGAAGTGGGAAATGAGCATTTTAGTCTTCATTTCTCCCCAGATGTTATCAAAGGACAGTAACACAGTCCCGCTTAAAAATGTAAGGCAATACTTCAATGAATAACTGATATAGATGTAAGGTGAGAAAAACATTTTGTTTTCAGCATTTAAAGCAAAAAGAAAGTCCAAGCAGCTTTTCTAATTGCACTAAAAAGATGCTAGGCAGCATCCAGTTTATCAGTTCTGTTTCTGAAGCTTATTCTTCATCATTTCATTGGCAATTTGAAAAAGAGAACAACTGCAGTAAGGTCAGACCTGTTAAGTACTCAGGACACAAAGGGTTGAATAAGACAAGCAACATAAAACAGCCTTGTTTTTTTCCTTTTTCTCTCAAATGAAGTATGTACCATAGAAGTCTCCTTCTTGTCTAACACTTTGCACCTCCAGCAGCCGAGGAGCAAAAGGCACATTAGACAGCTGTAGGACTTCTATCTGGAAGAAACATAACATTTCCTGTCCAAATCCAAAGACAATGATCCCAACTCGGCAAGCTATCCAGCAGCTATGTAGGCCAGATTGGTGAGGTTATAGTTAGCTACTTCTGTCAGTTTAAAGCCCAAACTGCAAATGCTTATTCAAGTCTTCTTAGAGATTTAACAACTCAAGCACGCCAGATGATGACCACCTTAGTAAGGCTAAGCTCCTGTTTATCACTAGTTAGAATTAAATAAAAGCACTAAGACAGATTTTGAAAACCTAGAGCACATTCAAAAAATTACACTCTGCTCCAAGACCTAACACAGTAATAGACTCTCACAGGAATAGCTATTTCCCTGGCAAGATAGTGCAATAATGCAATTACTGCCATTTAATTAATTTATATTCTCAAAATCTGTCTCCTTACAATTTCTGAGTATTTCACTTTAACATCAAGACAGGATTTTCTGCCCTGGTTTGCCATAGCAACCCTTGCAACAAATGGCAGTTGTCTATAAAAAGGGGGGACTCTTTGAGTATGCATGCATGGTTTAGTATGGTTTGTTTTAAAGCAGGTCAGAGCACAATGGACCTTTTCTACCGTGTGGGACTGAACACCAACAAATCTCACTTCAAGGGCTGCCACGCTCCTCTGCAAAATGAAATGACACTGCTGCTAAGTCTGGATGTAATTACAGATAAGAAAGGATGGCTATGAAAGTTGCCTGTATCTTCCTCTCCCTCCTCTACTATAGATGTATTTGCCATACAGCTGTTAACATCCTGAACAAGTAACATGCAGCAGACTTAACATTTCCTTTCATTTTAGGTATTAGTGTACAGTGGTGGCTGTTAAAGCACATTTACCACTAAAGAATGAGAGCTTTGTCTGTCTATTGCAAGCAGAGCTCTGCCCTGCCTGCTTGTGCAGCCCCGGGCAAAAGCTATACCAGGAAGCCTTGACCTCCGGCCCAACGAGGACACTTAGTAGGGCTAAGGGTAATCCCAACTTCTTGCTCATTCAGTTTCTCGAGCTGTTTGAAGCAATCATTACCAACACAGCTACATTTTGCGGTCATATTATAAAATGAATCATTGTTCAACAGTCCAAGATTGCTAAACTTGTTTTATGTGTGGTTTAGAGTAGAGTCACTGGTTGCTCAGACCCCTCAGAGCTGTAGACCCCCCAGTCGAGTCGCAGCAGGGAAAGCGCTCGTCTTTGGCACTACTCCAAACATAGGATGGTGTAACTGAGCAGCATTTGGCCTCTAGTGTTCCTTCTCGCCAGTTCCGCACGAGATACCCAAGACTTTTTTTGAGCCACTCCCATATGAAGAGCCTTTGCCTCCAAGAATCTCTAGCTTTTGTGCAGTTTTAACACAACAACTTCTGGGATTTAAAATACCTACCACTCTTTTTGAGGTACTCTGATTATACCCTCTGAAACATTACTTCTCAGTACATGTTCCTACAGGCACAATTTCTGTTTTAAGAGAGCCTGTGGAATATTTGATGTTGGGATTTGGTAGGAGTGAATGAATGCTCCACTATTCGCCCCGGTGGTACAGCAGTGGTTGCTCTGAAGTTTTACAATGCAGCATATTGCTGTAATGACATCATATGACATCATAAATCTCCCACAATTTCTAAAGCTTCTGATGAATGTTCCTCCATAAGCACCTTGTTAATAAATTTTAAAAAAGAGTTAATCAAATAAAAATATTTTGCATTTGTATATTATTTAGAAGTCTACAGACAAGTACTAACCACCTCATGCTTTAAAACCAGAACTCTTTTACCTTAAGCTTCACAGAAAAGAAGGCACCATCTTGATTTATGGATGAAATCAGACAGGGTACCCTGCTTTCCAACCTGTGTGAAAACCTCACAAAATACATGAATCTTAATTTCAAGTAGTATTTCTAAAAAGTTCTCTGAAAACAAAAAGTTACTGTATTTCTCCTTATTACACCCAAGTGTTCATATTTCAACCACAAATAGTCCAAATTAACAAGTATTTTCCCCTTCTTTTAAAACCCTCCTGCATACTCACACGTATTAGTCAGGTTAAAGACCAGCTTCTCAGTCCTTGCCAAGACAGTGGATATTTGCTATCCCCACCTTCAATCAAACACACACAGACACACAACTAAAGTAACATCATACCCTACTTTAAGGCTCTTAAACCCAGGCTTCATGTGTCTCCCTACTCTCAGCAGATTTCTCCTTCCTCCAGTCTTAAGGAAAGTACTGGAAACCAAGTCAAATCTTGTATGTATTAAGACACACATGGCTCCTTACTTTCAGTCTTAGAGTTCCCACACATCTGGCCTCTGAGGACACAGGTTGTCTTTGTCCATGACCCTGAAGTGGTAGGAGGATTCCTACAGGCAATGCCTATTTTGTTGGCCCAGTCTAAGTCACTGTGTCTCAGGTATTCGCATAAGCAAGCAAGAACCCAAACCTAACTTCGACGACATATTAGAAACAACAATCAAATTACTCTGAACATCATTAAACAAAAGATATCCTGCAAAAGGATGGTTTTCAAATAAGGAAAAATGTTCTGCAGTAAAATAGCTTTGGCCTATATCTACTGTAGCTAAATAACTCACTCCAGAAAAGCTGTATTCTGTTTGGTTTTCCATATTAGGATACAGCTAAAAAATTACATGAATGGAACACCCCAAACAAGCTCTTTGCAAACCAAGTATAGGATCAGTAACCACATACTAATATACATAAATTTATGTGAACCTGCATTGCTATGCTCCCAACCCACCTCACAACACATTATTTATTTCTTCATATAAAACAAGTTTGAAATACAGTTTGAGATACATTTGGAAACAAAAATAATGCTTCAACCTCTGCCCTCAATTGCATCAGTGAAAATCAAAAACTCCACTGACTTCAGAAGCATTTGACTTTATTTACAGTCCTGTAACTGAAAACATGGCTTAATTTTCTGGTAAAGAATCCCTTATTGAAGCTACAGCACCAACAACTATGAACACTAACAGCACTGTGTGAGCTGATTTTGGACCCTACATCACAGCACTAGATGCCCATTTAACTTTTCTATTTCACTTAGACTTCACACCAAGACAAACCTTTCTAGTTCCATTTTTGGCATTGCTACAATAGTAGCAGAACCCTGCATTTCAGTTTCCACCGTTGCAAGGAATATTTTCCTTTGAGATATGCACCTCATGCTTATGTTTTAAGAGGTCAGGTCATTATCTCTACTACTACCAGCTTTTTCACTCCTGTTCTTGACTCTTCCTACTAAGGATGCAAAGTCCCAAATGACATTGTCAGCCCGGACTCCTCTTGGCTGAACAAGTCACGTTCATGGTGAGTAGTTCCTGCTTTGGCATCTCTCGTCCTTTCCCATCTCTCTCCACAGGACATCTGCTGGAAAGCACTGCTTTTGCATTACCTTCACTAAGCTCCGTTAGCTCCCTTCAGTCACTTCCAGCCCCAGTTTCTGTCAATCCCTGTTGTTCTGCCAGAACATCAGTAAGATGCTAAATAGTACATACAGTTTTAGGGAAATATCTAATCTGCAATTTTTGAAAGTTCAAATTGCTGTGCTGCCAACAGTAGGAATACGATAACAAGACAGTACTAAAACCCTCTTTTTTTCTGGAGAGAATTAGAAAACGTATGAACTGTCCTATAATATTCAGTGGTTTGCTGAGCATGACTATGGTCCAGCCACATGCCATAGTGTATATATAGCCTTACAAGTTTATAACATACTGAGGTTTCTGCTTAATTTAAATCTGCTACTGAATTCTAATATCCATTTCTCTTGTTTCCCCATCTCTACACATCCCCCACCGGCACTCGGTGCCAAAGGCTGGGAAATAACAAAAGGGCCGCAGGAGGCCCCAGGCGTGTTTGAAACCAACCCAGCCCCATGTACGATCACACTGTCACGTGCCTGCACGCCCGCAAAGTAATGTGCTTCAGAGAGCAAGACTGCATCCCAAAGTTACCAACCAGCTTCTTTTTGTTCCCAGCAAATTAAAATGCTTGGATTCTTTTCTATTCCACGTTCTCATGCCAAAGACAGGATCATGCTAACAAGCTTCTGATGGAATCCTCTAAGAATTTTTTTTATCTCTACAAATTAAATTTTTACAGAGAAGATGAAGCTCCCCTCATCAAGAGCCCCAGAAGTATGGGAAACAAAATGTCAAGAATTAACAATGCCAGATATTACACTCCCACACGGGGTTAATTTTTTTTTCCAAACAGCACGCAAAAATCTGTCCCACCCATCAGATGAGCTACTATACTTCTATTAGCATTCTGGCACCTCCTTCTGTACAAACATAGCCCTTTTTCTATAAAACATGTTATACAAAAGACTTATTCCATCAAGCACGGAAATAAGGGATTTTTTTTTTTGCTTCCAGACTTTAACTGATCACTCCTCATACAAAACAGCATCTTCTTCCCCCTAAATACTACATCACACAACTAGCTGGATGTAAAAAGACATTCAGTAGGTGTATGAGATAGGGGAAACCAGGACTAGGCTTCCTTTATATAAAGAAATTTCTACAACACAAGACCTGACTCAATGGGCCAATGCTCCACAACAAAATTAGAACATATTCCTGTTAAGCAACAAACTGTACATCTCAACTGTTCTGGGAAAATAACTGCAGGTTTTGTAAAAGATAAATGCTATGCTAATATAAGAAGTTATTTTGTCATAAACCAATTAGGTTTTGTATCTAAAAATATGTGGACTAGGGGCTGCCTGTCTACTATAGGATACACATGCCACGGCTACATTGCTGCAAATGCACATTTAGATATACATCTTGGCATACTGCACATATGATGGTTTTAATAGTTCTAAATACAGTTCAATTAACAGCAGCTTGCATCCATACCCAGTTCCTGGATACGTGACCAGATAAAATCTAGAGAAAACGCTAAGCACGCAAAGGAAAACAAAGTACACGCTGTCTATTAATTGCACTGGAGTTAACACTGCCATCATGTAATCCTTGGTGAAAACATGATTTTTTTAATTTATTTTTTTAATTTCTTGCGATCTATTAAAAGACATTCTATTTAAACAGCATTGCACAATTTCCAGACAACTAAATCTGTGAAAAAAGCCTTATGGCTTTGTGTCAGGTCTTGCCATATTATTATGGTGCAAAGGCTACATAAATTTATCTCCTTCTAATTCTGGATTTTTTTAAAATATGAAGACACTGGAGGGTTTTTTTTTTTCCATCTGCAGCTAAGATTTCTCCATCTCCTTCACATTTACATGCAAAATGAGAATTTGTGCACAAGAGACCCAGATATAAAAAGAGAAAGATTCAGGAGAAGCCTTGAAGATGTATGATGGCAATTTTGTTCTGTAACAGTCCCTCCTTCCACAAAATTGACATTGTGACCCTGGGGCATCACAGTGCCACGCCAGTGCTACAGCTGTACCTGCAACCCCATCCCAACCTTGGTCAGGAAGGAGAAGAGTGGGACAGGGATCTGCTGGACCTCAGTGGGGTGGTGCCGGTGCTTACTACGCTACCGAAAATCACACTGCTGTCCCTCACAAAGTCAGGACACTGTTATTACAAACAGTGTAGAAAAACTTCTCTGTCTCTATTCTTTTTTGCTTCCTCTCTCCCTAATTTCCTGTACTGACACTCAAAACTGTGAAGCATAAGAAGTTCTTGCAGAATGAAGTTTTAATACAGAGCTACAGAAAGCTAAGGGGAAAAAAAAATCTCATTTTTTTATTATTACAAAAAATGTTCCTTAACCTTGTAATTGAAATCACTTTGGATTATTAGGCATAATTTTTTTAAAAGGGTAATCCACATTTCACCATAAATACCAAAGTTCTCGTCTCATACCACTCAAACCAGACCATAGAATCTCTCTAGCTAAAAATTATTACATTTCTTTCCTACTTGCCTTTATGAAATGCCATACTACCCTTTTGGTGCCCTTCTAGAAAAATTCATAAATCCATCCATACCTTGGGATTTAGACAATTTAGCATTGATCTAATAGTATCTAGGAATAACAATCAGCTTAACAGAAGCAGCTTTGTATTAGTAAACTTCATAATAAAAGTAGTTCTGGTTAAATAAACAAAAGAACGTCTCTATTACGCAATTCCAAATTAATCCTTGTGATAAATTTATTAATTCAACCCTCCAAAGGTCAGTATAATAATAATTTGTTCCTTGCACTAAATAATGTATTAGGGTTTAAACTAATCTGGTTAAACAGACGTTCATCAACATTCAAACAGCCTTGGCACCAACACTGACACAGTACAGTACAAAATGCTAAATGCACTATAAAATATTTTAAACTTGCAATGCCAGAATACAATTCTATAAGAAGTTACAAAAGACAAATCTTTAATAATTGCCAGTTTCTACTGAATTCTGCCATAAGGTTAATATTCAATTCTCAGATTACTATGTCACTTGGTACTGTTCAACACCCTGTGGTTTCCAAAGGACAACCTACTGGTTGTGTTTTCAAGGCAGGAAGGCAGAGTTGTTCAGGATTCCACTGGAAGTCCCCAAGAGGGAGGGACATCCAAATCGTGCAGCAGAATGGAATCCCCTCAGGTTATGTGACACTAACGGAGCCAGAGCAGGACCTACATTTCCCTTTACAACAGGGAAATGCCCTACCTCCAGCAAACTGTTCTATACATCATCCCCAAGAGAAACCAGACGTGAAATCCTTCGCCTGTGTGCTCCAGCCTACACTGCAGCATCTCTTAACTAGCTGGAAACCATCTTGCATGCAGCAAGTCACCCTTTTGCTGAGCTACAGCACACTTTTTGGATCAACAGGTCTTTCCTCAGTGATCAAAAGAAAAGTTGTATGTTTGATCCAAGAAGCAGATCCCACTGCTTCTATGAATGCACATAAAATTTTCCCTTGGAAACAGATTTATCTCATTCTGCATAGGGTTTTATTTTATGGGTGGGCCTGGGTTTTGTTGATTTGGGTTTCTTCGTTTCTTGGCAATTAGTTGCAAAACACCTTAAGATGCATTGCTAGAATGACTGCTCGATAAATAGCACTTTGCATCTTATGGTAAAATATTCAGACGCTCAGCCCAAACAAATGGTGTCTGTAATAAAAATACTGCCATATATCTTCATTTGTACTAGAACAAATCCATTTTATTTGTTCATTCTGTGTTTTAGTGTCATAGGTCTCTTAGAAAAGATAATTTATAATTCCTTATGCAATTAGATATGAAATTAAGTTGTCTTACTCTGCAGAAGAATTTCTAATGAAGAGACCAGGTTCAACCAGTTCCACAGAAAATATTTTGATAGCATCAAAAAAGACAGCACAAAGATCTTTAGCGTTTTAACAAATTAACACATGCCTTTTGGGTAAATTACTGTACATGCTGTTAATCTTTTAATTAGGTTCTCAATTTCACATACACATTTATGGTAGGGAGGATTTTTAGTGATCAGAAAATGCAAATATATGGTGTTGCTATGCTCTTTTAATAGATACATCAAAAAAGCAAACGACCTCACTCCCCCAAAATACCCTAGTAAGTGTAGTCCTTTATTTGAAAGCACCACAATAAAATATTAATAAATCTCTATTCATATTACTAAAAAAATACCACTCTTCATTTTATTATTCAAACAAATACAGCTTTCAGACTGAGAAAAGTAAGATTTGTTCTCCACAGTTAAGCCACAGAAAAGGAAACTTTTGTTTGTAGTGCATGTAGCTTTTAGACCCATCTCCAACATTCAAAAATATGTAATCGATGTTATCTATATACACAGATACATAAATAGTGACGTTTGAAGCACATTCTGTGGTAGCATTTCACAAAATGCCAATTTTCTCATGCTGACAGCCACATAATACTGCCTAAACATCTACTTCCAGGATCTTGAAAAGATACAGTATTATCTATAGCTCATTATTCGATACAATTTTTTCCTCAAGCATTTGGTTCATCCTCTGTTTCAACACAAGATAAACACTTTCCCCCCCCCCAGACTATTTCATTGATTCTATAGCTGGTGCCGAAGAAAAACCTACTCAGAAATGCAGACAAATTGTCATCAGTTAACGATCCCTATGCCAAGGGACATTTTTAGCATGGTGTTGTCTCTGTGAAAGCAGGAATTATCTATCAGCTACCCCACACAATGATTTTTGTTAGAAAAAGGCCAAAATGTGGCTAAGCAGCAAATATATTATAAAAACAAAGTATGAAAGCAATTTAGCTACGAATCCTGACTGGCACACGCATCCTCCTCCTAGCTTACTTGTGTGAATTTAACTCTTTGTTG
Source organism: Oreocharis arfaki (assembly GCA_013398015.1). NCBI lineage: Eukaryota > Metazoa > Chordata > Aves > Passeriformes > Paramythiidae > Oreocharis > Oreocharis arfaki. The sequence goes on from VZRR01003128.1 coordinate 760,947, forward strand.
GTAACTTGGAAACAGCCAGGTGAAGACAAAAGTGCTACACCTACAAAACAGTATGGGAAGTAAAACCAGAATAAAATGCAGACCCCAGATCCCAGGGCTATTCTAGCTTTATTGACAGTTACTTCATTCTAGAAGAATTTTTTTCATTTGGAATAAGGTTGAAAGTAAAATTGCCCATAAATACACAGTGAAAAATGCCCCAACCTCATCTCATCATCCAACCTCATGCAATGTCTTTTTTTAATCACACCTGTATAAACACATATTATTTTAAATTGTCCAGATAAATCAAAGGTATTTACTGGCCAAAAGACAGAGTACGAGCAATTCTCCACGAGCCCTCCACCAGTAAAGCAAGGAAGAGACATGCACCCTGAATAATCAGGTAGCTCAGTGGATGGGAGGAGGGCACATACATCCACTTCTCTCAGACACAGCTCGAATTTGAATCTTCATCGGTACTCTCTGAGTGGGTTTCCAGCGAGCAGGACAGTAGGTAAAAGGAGGTCACTAATAGCATTGTCTTTCGCTCATCCTTTCCCATTCCATTCCATTAAATGTAGCCATTTAATCCGCTGCAGACCCCCGATCACAAACAATGCAGGAGGGCAGATTGCCCTTGTAAAATTCAACCGGTATGAAAGGACCCAAACATCAAATGCAGTTGCTGATTGACAGCTTCATTTATATTCCAGAAAGGACCAGGAGGATTAAAGCCAGGTCCTTTCTACAATGCTCATGTGCAGCAGTGAGAAACTGTCTGAATTGACCCTTTGCTGTCACTGCCAAGAGGATCTCTCCTGAAGAGACGATAAGACACAGAACAGGGGTCAGTATGTTTGCCTCTCTTTTGCTTTTTTAAACTAGAACACACTTTCTGTTTATCCCCTTCAGATTATCTATCCCTATTTTGTTAGGTTTTCAGTTTAAGAACAAAACGGTTTTCATGCTTAGTTTGTCTACATGGTTAAAGGGGAATGAGAAGTACTGCTCTACACCACGAGCTTGCCAGAGGCCCTGCAGCCAAGCACCTCTGCTCTCTCCACAGGCTCAAACCAATTCCCCCAAACATGTACAGCAAGATCCAGACCGGGGCACTGACAACAAATGGACTTCAGACGGCAGGAAGAGCTGTGCTTTCTCCCCAGCAGCACAGCCATTATAAATGCTGCACAGGGAACCTACACCCAAGGCAAACCAGGGATTCTCAAAGTTGGGATTTACTTCTAAGTAAGCAGAAGCTGACCTGGGGGATGTGCCCTACCTCTGTTAGGTTAAAGAAAGAAGTGGCTGGGGGTGGGCTCAGTTTTGTGCATTGTGGGGAAGGCAGATAGGGCAAGGCAATCTGCAGCTGGAACAAAAAGCCAAGCCCCTCATGCCACTGGGTTAAAATGCTGCTTCCCTTATCTAGAGGAGAAAATGGGAAAAAAATAATTCAGCAGATAAAAATATTTTTAAAAATCTAAAAAAGAAAAGAGAAAAAAAAAAGGGAAGGGGAAAAAAAAGCTACCCTAACATGTTAACCAGCACCAGGCTTTGCTCTGCTCATCCTACTGAACACTTAAATATTTAGCTTATTAGCTAACAGGCTGTTAACTGCACCTCATTTTCCTTCTCTGGACAGGGGAAGGCCTAGCCTAACCTAATTTATTTCCACTTTTAAATAGAGCACTGCTTCATTATCAGATTCATGAAGAAGAAGAAAAAAAAAAAGAGACAACAAAATTTTATTTTTAATTAAAACCAATAAAGACCATTTCTCAGTTTTACTCAAAACTGCCAGTGTTTCCCGGACTTGTGGGCTTAGCTGAGAGGTTGGGAAGAGAGACAGGAAAAATCTGAATTTATTATACACTGGTCTAAGCTTTTGCTTGAGTACACACAAGCCTTTCAGAGTGAACTTGATTTTTATTTTACCTCAAACTACTATAATGGTTGCTGTGACACAAAAAAGCATGTGGCTCCATTTCCCCAGCATTTCATCCCTGGTTTATAACACTGGCAGAATACAGAAAAATCTTTCCCTGAAGAGTATAAAGCTACAAGAAACCTCTGTCCTGCAGTGTTACCTTTTTGCACACAGCCCGCAATATAAAGTGAATGGAAAGCATTAAAGAACGCGGCCCTCATCAGACTAAAGCACCAATTCACTGTTACAGCCTGAGCAATATTGCTCAGAAACAAAGGAGACAAGAACAAAAGATTTAATGATTTCTCCCCATAGCATGGTCCGAGTTTGATCCCTTATGACCATGGAACAAACAAATGACACATGCACACACCACTGCAACAAGTTCACTGGAGCCCGCGGAGCTGCCACCAAAACATGATGTGCTTCAAAGCACTCGACGCCGAAGTCCCTTGGCCGGTATGCGGGGTGTCACTGAGAGAAGGATGAAAGGGTGTCTCACTGGAACAGCCAGAGCCCATTGCATCCCCTCTGCTCCCTCCTTTCCCCCTGCCCCCTCTCCCGCTTACGAGCCTTGCTGTGCTCGGTCACAGACGCCAAATGAGACGGAAGGCGGTGTCAGAAGTGCTGAGCTGTTCAGGACTACCTTTACTTACCCTCCTCTAAGCTGTTCAAACACTAATAAATTACCCATTTACTTATACTACCCAGATGTTTGCCATCTAGAAAAATAGATTATTATTTGTAGAAAGTTTTGTTCTATCACAAGAATCCTGTAAATAATATATTGGGATCAGAAAGCCAATACCACATGCTAACTTTTATACACCAGCCTGGGGGGGTGGCAGGGAAGAAAAGGAAAGACAGACACTTCCCGACCACTAGTCAGAAGTTAAGAACTTTCACAGAGAGCTTATCAAAAAATCAAGTATTCACTGGAGTTCATGCTGTTGGGATAATGAGGTTACTTAAAATAACAGCACAAATGGAGAATAAGGATGACAAGTAATCTGAAAGATTAATTTATTAATTTAATTCTGAGCTTTTGCTTCCACATATATATTATACTTTAATATAAATATATATTTGTATGCACGTATATGTATAAAATGTGTGTTTATATACTAAACTATAAATATATCATATATGTGTTTGTATATATAAACCGAAGCAAAACTTAAAATATATATTCCATTTATATATCTATAAATATGAAATTCTAACATTTCTTTAAATGTCACATTTTCCATAAAAAATGCAAGACTAATTTTAGCAAACCCTACAAATATAAGGAGCCTCAATCTTTGTTGCTTCTTTTATTTTTTACGTAAGATTTCTTAAGAGTTCTGAGGAACTCTTAAAGAGAATTCTAGGGCTTTAATTGAAATGGCATGAGATGCTGAACCTTTACAACAGTGTCTTTCAACCCCTGTGTCCATTATGCACAGAAATGCCTATCAAAACCCACAAAGAACGAAGAGGTTTTCAATATTCTCATTAAAATCTGACTTTCTCTCATGGTTCCAGCTAATTGAATTTCACTTACAGTTGTCATGAAGTTTTGTAGGGTAGACAAAACAGCGATTTGCTGGTAAATGATGTATATAGGGAGGTAAATAAATATTTGAGGAATTCTTAGCCCTCCTTCTTCAAACATCGGGGAGAAAGACAAAGAATACAACTCAAGCAATAAACAGTTCAAGAAGGAGCAGCTTTTACAAAGAAAACTTTGATCTGGATGGCTGAGTATCACTGCAAGAGATCCAGTCTGCTTAGCAATCTCAGACAAATTGTCATGGAATTGCACGGCAGATGCAAGATGTCGGTATGAGGCGTACCCCTCACACATACTACTGTTAAATGATTAGATTTGGGCCTTTTATAATGCCACCTGCAAAACTGGAGAGAAGAAAGGAGAGTTTACCCATTTTAAGTATCCCCAGTAGAGGCAAGGAGGACAAAGGGGATTACCAAAGGTAAGGAGCTGTTAATTAGAGATGGTGTAAGACCGAACTGCTGAAAAGAGGTGTGAAGAGGGCTGGGTGGGTTTCTTTCATTTGTTTTGGGGTGTTTTGTTTTAAATCGCATTGGTTTAGCAGGGTGAGCATACTCTGTGTCAAAAGAGTTGGAGCTCAGAGAAATACAGCAGCTTTACATGGACTGACAGCTCTGTTAGGTGAGACCAATACGCTGTCTCTGTAAAAACGAAACAGAAAAAAGTAGCAACAAGGAGTGACCCTACATTTCACCTGTTGATCACTGTATCGTCTTGTTATATCATCAACGTCTCTCTTATTTATTAAACTCTTCTCAATAGAAGGTCTTTGATCACACGAATAGGGAGCCACAACTCAGACACAAGTGACAGTGGGCTGAAGGGTCAGAAGATCCCAGATTACAGCAGCCTTGAATATATTGCACACATTCACATAAGAAACCTGAACTCAGGTTTCCTCTCATTTTTTCCCATATTGCTACCTTGCACTTCTGTAGAAAACAGCATATCTGGTCTTCCCAGCTACAGCAAACTTGGTTGTATACCTCGAGCACAGTTCAACAGGGTTTTGCCACACTTCTACTGTACCTTTGTTGATACTGAAATAAAAAAACAGCTTGTGCGTGTGTGTTCAATACAGCCCCCGGCTGGTATGTTCTCCCTTTACCTGACATTCAGTTGGAAGCTATTGTGGTGCTGGAGACAGCACAGATGGGGATATTTCACAGGATCTTTCCCTACTAATCATCTGCTCAGGTCCTTCCAATTGCCTCAGAGCCCTACCCTCTTGTACCAGCTTAGGCAAATCCATTCTCTCATCGGTATTTACACCCTTCAAATATTTGTACACATGGTTATAATCCCGTAAGGGGCAAGATGGTCACGCTGCTCTCACAAAGGCTAGTCTGAGTGAAGGAGCACAGCACTCCGGCTGCCACATCCTTACACACAGCAGCCTGGGGCTTGGACTGATTCGCTGAACAGCATCGTATCACACAGATCTGGTCTGTGCTTTGAAGTAATGCGAAAACACAGGCCACAAGTGCGAGGGGCCTCCAATTAACTGCAGAAAGCAGGGCTGAGCTCACGCGTTTAAACCCTTGAAGAAAATGAACACACTTGAAGTCTGGGTTGTTTCCCGCCCCAGCCGTGTGCACCATCAATCCAGAGGAGAATTAACGTGTGTCTGTGCCTTTGTTTCCTTCCTACGCAGTCAGGAGAGCCACCTTTCTCTCTTGCTGCAGCTCACTGCAAAGACAGCTGCATCAGTGCTCCAGAACACAGTGCTCTGCAGAAGCACCGAAGCCAAGCAGACCTGTAGCTGCAAGCAACATCAGAGCTTCACAGGCGAGGCAGCTGGAGTAGGGGTGGGCTAGGTCCTGAGGTACATCTCTGGGTGTCAGCTACTCTGACCAGGCACTGATCGGCCCAACAAAATTCTCTTCTTTCCCACTCCAGTGATGCAAGTCTGACAGAGCTGAGCTGTCTGATCTCTGCTCACTAAACCACAATCCCACAGAGCATCACTCACCTCTGTGTCCAGCTATTGCAATTCCACATGGCAAGGCAAGATGCTTAAACCCTCTTCCTTTCTTGTTCTTGTACTACACCTTCCCCACTGACCACTGCCAGCCTCTCCTTCCAGCCTTCCACTCCGACTAGCTACACACAGCTCTTTGCAAGCACGAGACTTCCTCTCTCTCCAGTCTGTAGACAGCATTAGAAGGAACCGAGCACAAGAAGAGAGGCCTCTGAGGCATAAATGCAAGGCACTGCCTCTTGCAATGGCTCTGCTCAAGGTAATGCATTGCTTAAGAACCACAGCTTAGCAGTCTCTACAGTGACAGGCATGGGAAAGATCTCTTGCCCTGTGTTAACTTCCCTACACTGTTTTCTCACTCCTCATTCTGTTCAACTTGACATCTGAGCACCATTTCACTCTTCCGTACACCCCTTTCCTTGTCATGGCCACACACAGCAACTAACCCAAGTAACCATCCTGTCAGTGCTTGGCTAAAGCTGCCCCCAGAGAGCAGTCAGGGCAGGCACTCCACACTGCCCTGCAAATATGTCTAGCTCAAGTACCTGAGAAGAGACGGCAAACTCCATTTCAATGACCCAATCAGCTCTGCTAACTTCTGCAGACAATGCACATCAGTTCTACGTACACACTCACAACAGCAAACAAGGAAATGGTCAAAAGAAAAACCATATATCCACAGGAAATCACACTATTTTCTTTTTCACATGGATTCTAAGAAAGTAGATACAAAAAGCATCAAACTAACACTGTTCTTCTTCCACCTCACACTGAGGAGGGACTCATCTTTCCCAGAAGGTCCCAAAGCCACAGGACTGCACACAGGGTACACCAGGTTGCAGATACTTTCATACTACTTTGGTCCCAGCACTCAGCACTGTGTATTCTCTACCAGTTCCCTTCTTTTGCATAGCCCCGTTAGAATAACTAACCCACAAAATAAAAAATTTTCATCAGGGCATGTAAATTTTATTAAACTACATATAGAACAGGTGCCCCTTTAAAGCATGGCTCTTTTCCTCTCTAAAAGGCACATGCAGCAGGTTCCCTACTGTCAGGTGTAGACTCGAGTGATGAAAGAAAAATACATAAATGTTTATTAAACCTTTGTTGCCATTTACACCACCAACTTTCACACCCCAGTGCCAAGCTGTTAACGAATTCCCATGTTGTTCCAGAAGACATTTCACAGCTCCTGTCAGAAAAGGGAAGTTTCATAAGGGCAACACTTGCTGGAAAAGTCTCTGCTCCCACCACCATCAACAAAAAATCACAACCAGCTGTTTGTGGAATAAATGTGTCCTGCCCAAACTGTGTGGGAATAAAGAGCTTCTTCTAGGGAGGCATGGGGCCACCTTCATGTACACCTCCTGATACATTTTTGTCTCAAGATTGTTTATGCTAAGACTTCTCAATTTACCTAGAACCATGAATAAAAATGATCCATAAGCCAAGCGACCACAAGCCAGTCAGTACATGAGGCTCAGACAGCTGTATGTGTGTTACAGCTCAAATGTTCAGACTCAGCATCACACCCTCGGGGAGCTCTGCAGCTCCAGGCTGCAGCTCAGGCTGGCAGCCCTGTGGCAGGGCCCCTTTGGGCACACAGCCCCCTCAGGGAGGCACACACCACCCACCACTCTGTGCCACGTCTCCTTTCTGCCAGCCAGCCTCCGCTGTGCTGCTGTACAGCTGGGAAGCACGAGGCAGGGCCCTGCACACAAGGCACACGCCAACTCGGCCTCGGCAGCTCTGCAGGGCTGCCATGGGGAACCGCAGCAAAGGCAGTGTGAAATCCTACAGCAATTCTCTCTGCTGCCACAGCTCTTCTTCCCCCCCGACTAGCTCTTCCGTCTGCCACAGAAGACCCTTCTGTAAAAGGAACAGGCAAAGGCAAGACGTTTCTTGCAAGATAAAGTGAAATTGCCACTCCTCTCAGCATCATCCAAAAACAGAGGGGACCGAAATGAAACACTTTAGCAGCTCAAAAGGTGACAATTATTACATTCGAAGTTACAGCTTAGACAGCTTTTACAACACCAAAGCTTTGACAAACTCGTTTACTTCGTCCCTGGAGACACCTACTCATGTCACTGCTTTGCACAGCATGATGCTCAAAGCTTTACCTTTTTGAAAACTGCACCTGAGGGCCTTCAACTCAGGCAGATCCTGCAATTCAGTTGATCATAAAAAATAACTAAGTAACTGTTTATTAATATATATTGCTAATGGAAATCAATTCCAAGCACTAGAACAGGAGCAGACTTGTCCTACAACCATAAAGAATAAAGTAAATAGCTTTATTTTTCCCTCCTTTTTAATATCAGGAAGTTGTGTTCCCAAATAAATCCTTATAATAGCTTGTGTCAACCTTAGTTAACAATTTAGAGCCCTATATTCTATAAATTTTCTCATTAAACAAAACAATCTCAGAAATCTATTGGCTGTCTCCGCCTGTACCTCACCCCTCAGCTTACAGACGGTGATCACAGAGGCAAGATTCTACCGAACATGCTGCATACTTCAGCTTCATATCTCAAAAATCAGCATGGCCCGCAGTATTTGCTCAAGATGCCTAAAAGACTTTGGTGGACTAGCCCTTCAGTGTGAAGGTAAATAACCTGACCAAGAGGCTTGTTAGCTGATGGATCTTTAAGGTATTTTCTGTCATTCTAAATATTATACCACATGATGTTGTCTAGAGGAATGTAATTGCTGCCTTAAAGATGAAAATATCTTAGTCTTTTCTTTTAGACTAATTGCAATAATTAGAGATTCAACTTCTATTTTCTAGTTGCGTTATTCGACCAACACATCAAGCAACAGATCAGTACCTGGACCTGCTCACTGTCAAAGCCCAAAAACGCAGTGGCCATTTCCTCCATGCACAGTAACTAATTTCCTTCGTGAATCAATCTGTCTCCTCCTCTCTATTCTCACAACAGAGCAATGCCCGAAAAGCAAGGTTCTCCCAGGTGAGATGCTCAGCCAGTGTGGATCACTGCACTGGATGGGCATGCCTCCTTGGAGCAGGTTTTCTGCAAAGCCCATTCCCCTTCGGAAGTGCCAAGAATCAAATCTTGGCCACCTAAAGCAGCATGTTCCACATGTTAGCTCGCAACATGTTGAGCAACTGTGTTAACTGAGATAGATAGCGCTGTCAAACAGAAAGCTGGCTCACCAGGATGGAAACAGCGGGATTTGCTGACCTTTTATATCCAGAAAAAAAAGAGTCCCTAAGATGACACAAAGCATTTCATATTAAAAACCAAAACAACTACCTTCTTGCAGGGCCTTTGCTATCATATTGTGTAAATAAACACGTGTACATGAACTCTGCCTGTATAAAGAACCAGAGCCTCTTTCACAGAGCAGAGTCTGACAGAGGAAATGAATCATTATCACCCTGCTTGGAAAGAAGTTTGCACAAGGAGCCCATGCGATTAACCACTGCCTGGAACTCCTGGATTCAACACCACCATTGCTCCTTCTGTTCCCACATTCAAATACCTACCCATACAAAGCAATTAAAATCAACAGACAAAATCCAAACCCCTAGGAAAATTGCTATTAAACTACTCTAAATGTGCACAGGTTTTATTGGTGATGTGGAGATAAAACAAACTTACAAGCTTCTCATCCAAAAGAATAAGCACTGAAATAACCTGTTTAGTATAAAAAAGCCTCTTGAAATTCGAAGTTCATTCTGGAAAGATTTTTCCCAACCCACCACCTCCTGCCCATCTCTCTCAAGATTATGATTTTAGGTTTGGGTTTTTTTAAGCTGATAGTTTGGGTAGAGAGAGGAAAGCTTTGTTTATTTTAAGATTTTACTGCTAACAGAGAATCATCTCTGAGTGGAAGGGACTGTAGAGCTTTACAAAGGGCTTTGCAGCAATATAGTAGGTAAGCGAAAACAGAAATCAGCCTGCACGTTTAGCCCTACAACTTTTTGCCATAAAGAGAGCATGTATATATATATATATGTAACCATTATCTGCAGTGTATAATTTAAAAAATCAAAGACTACCATATGCTGTTCAAAACTGCCCGGATACAAAGAGGAATACTGGATACCATCTAGATGTACCCCTAAAGGTTCTATCTTTCATGCTGACTTCCTTGAAGCAGCAACCTGCCTTGTGGTACAGAACAAGTGTGTCATGAATGTCCTGACTGATCATTATCACCACATTTCACACTTCAGCAAGATCTAGCTAATGCTTTCTAGGCAGGCTAAAAATGTAGGGTTTACTGTACACCTGGTTTAGTATTAAGCAATTAACACAACTGATATAAACACTTCCAAGATTTGCCACCAATTTTCTTGCTTTCTCCTTTCGTCAAACAACCTCAGGTGCTGTCTTCTGCAGTGCAGAGAAGTGGGAAAAAACTTTATTGAATACCTTGTGCCTGAGCTGCAGAACTGTGGGAATACCCCAGAGCCAGGAGCGCTGTCTCCACCAGCTGGCTAAAGAGCACATCTTTGCGAACCAGAACGAACTCAGCATGCTCTTCTCGATTATCGTATTCAAGAGAGGCGTCCGACTGCTCCACCACACAAAAGACCGGAATCATCAACCCTAGATAGAAAAAAACACCAAGAAAAAAAAACCAACAATGCATCAATAAGAGGAACAAGAACTATCATACATCTCTGATTAAACTTGTAAATTAACACACCTCCTAGAAGACTCATCATAAGTGGAAATCTGCCTTTCTTCCTTGTGGGGTAACTTCTGTTTTCTTTTCAAGGGAAATACTGAAGTCTCATCACTTGACTCATTTAAAAACCACACTAAAAGCTCTAGAGAATACAGTTCAGGAACAGAATCATAGCCAGCATGAAGATGAACAGGATTTCCTAATAAGACTTTTTCAACATTGCAGAAGTTTTCTACAGTTCCATGAATGTCTCTATTTCTTTTCTCCACATTCAGCCATATGAAAACCTGACACACAAATGCCATTTCTGCTTCTCTCTACACAGTGAACTTACAGAGAAATCGGCAGGGGTTGGTCCCCTTGGGGGACCCTGCGATATTTGTGCATTTTCAGACCATGGCCAGTCTTCTCACTGTACAAGGAAAATACTCTTGCATTGATTTTGTTGAAAGTTATAATCTTGTGTTGGCAGCTGATGGTCACTCAGACCCAGAGAGACCCACGGGTGTCTTTCTGCTGCATCCATGAAGAGTGTGAGAACAACTCTTTTCAAAAAGGAATCAAAAAAGGAGGAACCACAGAAGTGGAAAAATCAGGGGGTGGTCTAGATCCAATTTTGTTGTGTTTTATTTTAAATTTACTATTGTGGTTACAGGATCAAGTTATCTATGGCATTAGATAAACTGCGAGGCATGAACTTTAAGGGATTCAATACTACAGGCAGTAGAGAAACATGCCAATTTGCAGGAAGCAGCCCTAACAGTGCATTCACAGAAGGAAGAGGGAACAGACGGAAAACCTACAGAACTGCACAGCCATTTCCACCACCTGCTACGGGCCAGGCTACCTCCAGTCACAGAAATTTTTTAACTGGTTACATACAACTTGTTAGTGCCTAGGTAGACTAGAAAATATTGGTGCAGAGAACAATCTCAGCCATTTTTCCAAATGTGCCATCTAAGGCTCATAATGTCACCAGAAAGTTCACCTCTAAATCTTGTTCTTGAGAATAAAATATAACCATTTCCAGTAGACAATAACTAAAAAAAAATCTGAGAATATTTATTAATTTCAGACATAAATCACTATATTTCTGGACCAGACACTTCCTTAAGGGAAAAAGAGGAGAAAGCCACATTTCAGTTCTCCTTCACAAAGACTATTAAATATTTTTGAGATCTTCTACTGTCAGTAGCTTCAGTATCTACAAACCAATAGCTATATATTCCTTCAGAGGAGTCACCCTGCCCTGAAATAAATCCAGTCATACCAGCAACTGCTAAGGAACCTAAATACTCCTTGTCTTGAATTTCCAGCGACTAGATCTACTCTAAAGTATATTTTATACATACAATTCTACCTTAGTGACTTATCTAGCACAGAGTGGCTCTCAACTTGACATTCTAACTAACTGCAGGAATTACAAGCTACGATATCCACTTTGTGTGTTTTAGTTCTTGTTTTAAAACACATCCTGAAGTAACATGAAAGAAGGTTACAACATCACATTGATACTGCTGCCTCTTCACTGCTTGATTCTGGGTTAAACTGATGCATTTTGCAAGTTCAAGCAGCCAAATTCTAACACACAGTGCTAAAAAAATCTCTAGGTGCTTTCCTGAAGAGACAGCACACGGGTGATCATGTTCCTCTGAAATCAGTGACAAAATTTCTTTTCCTACCGAAGGTTAAAACTTGAATTCTATTTGTCCATACACCATTTAACTAGCTAAAATGAAAATAAGTCTCTTTAAGTGACAAACTTCCAGTCCTGTCGAACATACAGGCTGTCACAGCACTTTTGATGGGGCTATTAATGTCTTAGCAAAAGATTAAGATAATTGGCCAAATGCTGAGGCTGTAATATCAGTTGTGTAAATTACATTTTGGCAAGACAGAAAAAGTGGTGAAGCAAACTGATAAGAGAGATGTCACACTGTCTTTTATGCTCCTGCTGGATGCTTTCCTTGTCATACAAAAATCTCTCCTTTCCAGCAAAGAAGTTGCACCTATTCTCTGCACTCATCCCTTACTGTCTGAGTACAAACAGGATCTCAAATGCTAGAACTGATGCCGTACGTGATACCACTTTATGGATAGCACAAAGGACCCCACACAACTCCCGCCCATGATGATTTTCCTGCCCCTTCCTGCTGCCCATTCTTGCAGGAACCTCGCTAAAGAAACAGCTTTTGAAAAAACATCTCTGAACTCAGTGACCCAGAGTAACTGATGATAAGCTGCTACTAGCACCTTAAAAACAGAGAGCAAAGGGCAGGTTACCACACCTGTCATTACTGACCCATTCTCATGCCTCTCACTATAGAATCTGGAATCTTCATACTGATTTTAAAAATAAAATAAAAAGCAACAGTAATCAAACTTATTTCCAAGTCAATCTCCCTCCAAGGAAGTCTCGACTGCTTTGCTCTCTATTTCGCATTAGAGAGTTAAACAGTCGTATCTCCAATGAATTTACTACCTCAAACTTATCTGTTTCCTAATGTTATCTGAAAATAAATATACTTTCAGTATGTTGGAATCAAAAGGAAAAACATCTGCAGACGCCAACATGCTCTTTACACACTGATATACACCATGGCTTGCTCCTACATGCATATATTACACCTCCAGCTCGCTACAGGGCCCTAAGAGAAGAGCAATACAAGTTAGTCACTACTCACTGTCATTCCAGTTGAAGAACTTGGAGCAGTACTCAGAGAGCTGGCGACCAAGCATCCGTAACAGTCTCACATGCAGTGCTACTGCAGTGCAAGCCAGCCTTACTCATAAACCCTGGAACTCCTCAGCTCTTTCCCTAACAAGCAATCAGCCAGAATCCCAGTCATCCTCCCTCGCCTGTGCACACGCACGGAGCAGGCTGAGGTCCCCCGGCACTGAACTCGTGTGCACTCACTCTCCCAGCTTTCGAGAGAGGCTGCGGGGAGTGGTGCTGCACAGCTCATGGTACATGACACATGGCACTGATTTTCACACACAGAGAAAACGAGGAGTAATCCGAGGGCTAAAAAGGAAAGAGTTTGTTTCCTTAAAGACAAACACAATGCTAGTATGCATACAAAACATTAACAGAACTCACAAATCGTACTAAAGGCTTTTTCTCCTTGATTTTGATTAACGGAACTGACTCATGAACAGCTCTTTCACGCTTCCCAAAGAGCTTTGACCCCATATAGACGGCACCTGCATAAAACGTCAGGGGAGCATAAAAACCAAGATCTACAGAAAGGCTTTTATAAGGACATCCATACATAGCAAGACTTCCACCTAACCCATGAAAGAGAGCAGTGAAAAACTGTTCCCACCATTACGCAGAAGAAGAGAATAGTTAGCAGCAACCAGTACCTTTGTATAATATATAAATTTAAAGCAAATCGGAGATGAGATTTAAGCTCCGCTGTTGCTTTCATGGCAAAGCTGCAATGTACAGAGAGTCTTTGTAAACACACTTGCATTTTTTGCCAAGACTCTTCACGGGGCAGAGAAATTAAGAACAAATAAAATATGTCTCAAAGAGACCAAATGCACATTTGCTCCTTGCCCATTTTAATCGATAGTTTTATTTCACTGGGGTATAATCAATTCTTTAAAAATGAAGGAAAGAGAAATAGATATTCCATTAGAGAAGTTAAAACCCGAGATAACTTTGCTGCATAAAGCATTCATTTTTACAAAAAAAATACTTAAGAGCCAGATAAAAGTATGATCAATCCACAATCATACAGCTCCCTGGAAAACATTTTCATTTGTAAGACTTCCAAGTAAAAGCTGCAGATTTCTAATGACAACTAGAAGGACAAGAAGAGAGCAGTTATTAAAAAGCCCTGCACTGTTCCTTTTGTTCCTTTGCAAATAATACTTTTTGTCCAGTGCATACTTTTCTAAGTGATAGATGTGATACTATTGGCACTGAACTTCTATGCATGGTCTGCTTGCACAGAACCATCACAGGCAGAGCAGAAAGCTGAGGAGCAGGTCCCACTCTTACAGCCACCCACCTCTCCAGCCATTAAATAGGGAGCAGTGCTTGTGTGTCCTAATGAGTATAAAATGAAGATCAACTAGAAAGAAAAGGCACCAATAAAATTCATGTCTTTTTAGATTAAAATCTCTTTTCATCAGGACAAGTTTTGAGTCTCATCTAGGTGTTATTTAATTTAATCTAATTTGAACAATTTCCAAACATCAGGTTGATTAATTTCAACAGCATGGTGTTATGGAAAGATTTACTGTACAGGGGTTGTCTAGCAGGGAATTAATAAAGAAGCCAGTTCTTTGCCCTAAGTAACATGAGGTTTTAAGACTTCCCAGATTTCTAGTGGGAATACTTCACAGCACAAGCATGTTTTCTTCTGGGAGTGAAACCCACCAAAATTATTACAAACTGAGATCAAATGCTGGTGTCAAACCCAAAGGAAATCATTCTACAGTGGAGAGATTTTTATCAAGCGAAGAAAGTGGAAAATAAAGTTTTTGTTGTTGCTATTATGCTTCGGGTTTTTAGGTTTTGTTTGTTGGCTATTTTTTTGTTTTGTTTTAAACAGAGCACAGACACACATGCAGGGTAATCTCCCTCAAAGACAAAGCAAATTTCTATGGTTTAGAGTTCAGAAACCAGGACATCTACTTGAAAATTCATAAACTACTGAAAATTCTTCATTACTTTATGTAGAAAACATTTTCCTAGCAGAGACTGTAACGTGGGCCACTCTCTAGGCTCACCTTTCCAGTACAGAGAAAAAAAAAAAAGAAAAGAAAAAAAAATTAAAATAAATCTGGGCGATAGCAAGAGCAGAATCCACAAATACTTATTTCCACGCACACTTAAAAACCATTGAAGTACAAGCAACTTTGGCTGGACTTCTAAGATGAGAGCCTTACCCTACAACAGAAATTAAGAAACCAAATTAGCAAAGCATGGATTGTCTTAAGGAAATTATCTAGATAAAGATTTCATGTATTTAACAATAAAGCATGCTTCTACAACTGGCAGTAACCACAGGAAGCAATCAAACTACAAACATTTCCTAAACCTAGTCTGCTTCTGTTTTTTCTTTAGAGAGAGACCTTTATCCAGCAAAGGCAGTGAAGGGAAAGCAGTCCATTTATTTATCTCTCTCTGCACTGCAGTAGAGCTGACCTTACATATACTGATTTGGTATTTAACTGTCTTTCCCTTTCTTCTAAACAAATTTGAGAAATGAACCTAAACTGAGAAAAATGCTTTAAAAGGCAGAAATCGGCACAGGAGAGGTTTGCCAGTTCTCCTTTTCACATCCTGCAGCTCTAATTGAAAAGGCAGAAGGCAATTAAGTTTGACAGCTTTCAGTTACACAGAAATACCTGAATTTCTGCAGCAAAGATGCTATCCTGCATCCTAAAGTGCAATACAAATCCATAATTTCCTTTCTGAAAAACTTAATCCCACTAATAAGCTAATTAAAAAAAAAAAAAAGAGAAAGGGCAGCTTTAAAGCCTCAGTGTGCCACTTCTTCACAACAGTGTAAACCGCAAATCCGAAGTGATCAGAAATTAAAACCTAGTTCACACGCTAATAATCAGGAGATTTCTATTANGAGAGAAAGGGAAGCTTTAAAGCCTCAGTGTGCCACTTCTTCACAACAGTGTAAACCGCAAATCCGAAGTGATCAGAAATTAAAACCTAGTTCACACGCTAATAATCAGGAGATTTCTATTAAAGACCCAACTAGCTGAACAAACATAAAATCAGAGAATCATTTTGGTTGGAAAAGACTGTCAAGATCACATGTAACAATAAAAGATAAATTCATAATTAGAAAAATCAATTGCACTCCAAAATGTGGGGTATTTTGTCCAGTTGGCTGGGGTTTTTTCAAGAGGAAAGACATCAAACAGTATTTGAATGAAAAAGGGGTTGTTCTGATCTCAACACCACTTTTGTTTAAAGCACAGCGTAGCTGTAGCTGGTGGTGATGTGAGATCTTCTCCAGAAAATCCTGCAGAGTCCAGCCGAGGGCTGCAGACGCAGGAGACACAATGGCAGGCTAGCCAAGCATAATCAACCCATTTCCACAGGGCCACACACACACACGACTATTCACACTCAAGGATCTGGCCTGAAGCAGGTCCCAAGTTCAGCCCATGCCAGAGCAATTCCGCGAGAAGGTGGAAGAGAAGGAGCTCCCTCATTTCAGCGAGCATTAGGCATGTCCATTAAAGATCACTTTCAAGTTATCCCATAAATTATGAATACAATTAAATCAGACAGAATTGAAGTTGTTGGCACTTAACTTATTTACAATAAATGCTCGGTTTGGGCAAATGGACTGTTTCAGCCTTTTACTTATCAAGCACCAGCTTACAACAGTCTCATTATGAGGCTGAGAATTCTTTCACTGTAAATCTTTTTTAATGGGGACTGAAGGAATGGCTTTGCAGTTGTTTGTCACTAACCACTCGGAACCACGTGAAGAAAGATGTGTGCACACACTGACAGGCGGCCAGCGGGAAATCGCTGTGTCAAATACGGCAGACTGCATCAAGATCTTTGCAACTGTACGGTCCTACCAAGCACCTCATTACAGCAAAAGGTTTTGTTTAAAAACAAGGACCCTACTTTCTGCTAATCCTCTGCTCTCCAGTGTGTTCTAGACAAAACGCACAATATCTGATTTTGCATATGAGCAGTAATGTGATGCTGTTAAACTCCTACTCTTCATGGGTTCATAAGCCTAGTGCAAATAATTTGTTCCAGGATGCAATTTGGTAAAGAAGAGCTCAATCCACAGACGATTTTAATACAATGTTTGCCAAAGAAACAAAATTATGTTAAATAACATTACATTGTAGAATTTTTCTTCTTAGGAGGGCCAGAGGAAGTAAAACTAAGGACAATATCTTTCTACTCCTCCTCAGCTATTTTTTCTGGCTTTACGTATTCAATAAATCTGTAGGCAGGAAATGCATTTCTACATTTTATATTTTAGCCAATGGCGAATGCAAACCACAAGATATTATTTACATCTTTCTTCAGCTTCCAGTCCTTTCTGTGGCTTCAGTCTCCCAGCCATCACAACTATCCCAGATCTCAGGAAGTCTTATAAATAAGTCACTATCGTCTCTGCAGATGTCCTCTGTTTCTGACAGCTTAACTACCCAAAGAATCCTTCTCCTAGCTGAAATAACAGCCTTACTGTTTAACACAAAATATTTCAGGCCACTATCCCACCACAGAAACATATTACGAAACTCATAACTTGATTTGATAATACTTGAATTTCTAAAAAAATGGTATAAAAGAAAAGCCATATTTAGAGCATGTGCTGTGACAAACAAGAACTGAGAAACAGAAGAACACCAAGCATTTACCTCTGGCACAGCCTCTCCTGCGGCGTGTCTGGGACACAAGTGTTACACAGGAGATGAGGCCTTTTCTTAGTCTAAGTGGATCAGCTGTTTCTGGTAACAAACCCCCTCTGCTAAACCAGTTGCACTAACTCAACCTAAAGTTTGAATCTGTTGCACCAGTTGGGTTCACAGGGTAGGAACAGGAGGAGTCCCACTGGGGCTTTGTGCCGCCCTGTTAGCCCCAGGACAGCCACGCACAGGGCAGCCAGGAGGCAGGAGCAATTAAACAGGAGAATAAAGCACTTCCACCTCCAGTTAAATGAGCAAAACTGAAAGCAATGATAGCCCAGAGCTCAAAATACTGTTTTGAGGGAGCCCGAGTGAGAAGGCAGCACAAGCAGCTGTCTGGGTTGCTCTAGCAGAAAGCTAAACCCTGCCCTCCATGCCAGCAGCACCCCCAGTCACACAGGAATCCTGTGGGGTACCAGCACCATGCTCTCTGCCAGAATCACTCACAGGCCTTCCAATCCATGGAGTAGAATCACAGAATCAGTTAGGTTGGAAAAAACACTTAAAATAATTGAGTCCAACTATTCCCATTGAAAGGCAGAGGTGAAGACACTATACACTTTTTCCTAAATAAAACAGCTCAGTTGTTTCAACTTGTTTCCCAGTTATAAAAGAAGAAAAAATATCCCACAGCCATACTTTATAATATGAACTAAATGGAAAATATACTCATTTCCCTCAAAATCAGTGGAAGAAACACTTCTAAAATCAGCTGACTTTTTGTTAAAAAATCATCTTAAGCCATTCACTTCCTATAAGTTTTAGGGTTTGGTTTCTTTAACTTAAAAAAAAAAAGGTATAGGTTTTGTGAGCGGCTATTAGTTTGGGGAACTACTTTATGTTTCTTTTCTCTCAAAAACGTAACAAAACTCGCCTAAGGGGCTAAGACTCTCTATGCCAAGTTCCACCCAAAATTATTTTTAATGACCAACATTTTCAAACCCTGAAAACTGGAACCGCTAATAAGCCCTTAAATTCGGTGGTGCTAGCAGATGCCACCATATTATGTAATTTTTGAAGCAAAAAAACATCTTCCAGCAAAAGCATTTTAATGAAGGTTCTATTAACTAGTCTCCTGGTAGTGGGATAAGTCCCCTGGAATGCAACAGAAAAGCTTTCATAGCTGGTTTGAGGTTTTATTTCTGGAGAATTGCTGCAGACCATACTCGGGCCTATTTTGGGGTCTCCACCGGGACCCACCAGCCAAGTACTTTCCTCCTTCATGTCCATCCCTCCGTGAACCACTCCCTGGCAGGAAAAAGAAATTGTATCACCTATTCTCCATGTTACAAGATAAATGTTTGCCAAGAAAGTCTAAAGTAACTACTGCACCCACACCGCTGCCTTCAAACCCACTTGCAGGCTCCAAGAGTGAGACAAGCTGAATTATCTGCAACCGCTGTAACCACTGCCTCCTTCCCTCGTGTCTTACAGATATTGGCAGCACTAGAAAACCTCACTTCTAAGTGACAATGTCAACAGATATGGCAGAACTGGCTATGGGCAGAAGTTACAAGTAGACACGCAAGAGGACAAGCCACATTAAACTCTCTCTCTGAAGAAATGTTGTCAAACTCAATGGTTACTGGTGAAGTTCTGCACCCTGCTTCGCTTTTAGCAAGGGTAAGGCTACTGCTACAGCAGTCTCATTACTAGATGGTATTTTTCTGGTAGAAGGAGACCACAAAAATCTTCATCAGATCTTCAGCAGGAAAATAAGTGGAGGGGAGAATCACAAAAGAGAAGCAGAAGCAATTCTGTCCTCTAGAATGCAGCCAATTTCCCTCTCTGCCTCCCTCTTCACCAGTCAATACGAAGTCTTTAGACAGTCTGCACCTACAGCCCATTATGGGTCAGCAACTGGCCTGTAGGGCTTGGCCTTTACTTACAACCCTAATCTTTCACACCCTTGTGGAGAGAGGGCAACTTCTGAGTGGCCTCCTCTTGTATTCTGTCTTTAAAGAACAGAGGAGTTGTGGGGGGAGTACTCTACAAACACAAGATCACACATTTAACAGCTATTAGTTTCAACATTACTCTTTTAGGAATATTTACGTTTTTCTGCCAGCAGGTCACATTAATCTAATAGTTTTTAATAACTACCAGATCTTCATCAAATGAGTCATGAGGTCGAGAAACAAAAGTTAATAGATCCATTCTCTTTCTCAGGTATGCACAGTACACTTCATCCAGTTAGCAATATTTTGGGGCAAGGGCGGAAAAGACCTACCTACAGGCTGACCTACTGCGTGTGGATTCACTTGTGAAGAGTCAGCAATGCTTTTGAGGCTCAACAAGCTCAATTGCTACACTGTTATGTACACAGAGCTACACCAAAGAATTAGATACTTCTGCTAGTGCAAATGCATGTGCTCACTGAGAGGTGTTAGCCAAAGAAAGCAGATTACATCTGTGCTCCAAAGGCCAAACTGGCTCCCACCTCACTTTCGGATGCCATTCCAAATGTTGATTTATAAAGATGTATGATACAGGACTAGAGCCAAGGCTACTGTAGCAAGGCTCTCTCTTTCCGTGTATGGTACAGCGGAAAGGACACTTCTGCTTACAGCTCTAGGAGTCAGAGAAAGTGGAGAGCCAGGATCCCTCAGCCTTGGGCCTTCAACTACAGTTTGGTCCCTTTGCAAGAGGCACACAGATGCATGGCCCCCCAGCACAGGGCCTTTCTGTCTTCTGGGTTTTAATCTGAACCCCGAGATGGTGAGGTAGCTAAAGGGCCATAGAAGAGTCAGTCCCAGGTAGCAATGGCTTAAGAGACCAATATTATTTGCATTCTTATTTGCCTTCATGTCCACAGATTTGAAGAGGGAAAAAAAAAAACAAAAACCCAAACCAAAACACTCCCCCTGCACAAAGTAACGCAGCTTTTCATTTTGATAGAGAAGGAAGTAATTTTTACTGATTTCTACCTGTCCGTGGCATTCTCAAAGCTCATCTAGCTGGCAGGTCCATATGACACTGTGATCATATTAATGTAATCAGAAAGGCTCAATACAGTCATTATTACAGCAGACCCAGACACTCAGATAATGCCTAACTTGAGCATTACTGTCAAGCAGCACGCCTACTTACTGCATACTAGCTAACAAGAGCCCATATGAAGTCTACTATCTAGACTTCTAGCTTGAGAAACAAACTACTTTTAAAAAAAAGGAAAATTTTTAAAAAACCTCACACTTCTGTTACTCTGCATTTTCTCTAAGTCTAAAAATTGGTAGCGTGTATGACAGGTCCACCTCATTTTTCTTAATGATCTTTTTATTATTCTTTCACTCAATTAAAACAGAAATGGATATTGCATCTTCTGACTGTATAATTGTTATTGTAATCTGTTTTCGATCACTGCTTGGGAAATGGGTCCAAAACAACATAAACTATCCACAGCCTCAGAATACAAGTAATTTTCTTTTACTACGATACTTAAAGAGACATCTATCATGTTGCTCCGCTAACATGCTTGTATTATGGCAAAGAAGTTATTTGTAAGTTGAGAAAAGACATTATGAAAATCACCTTTCACTCCAAAGTATTGCATAACTCATAATTTATAACTACATTTCTTAATAACCATTCAAAATAATAAGGCTGGAAATTGTGCACATCTAATTTTAATATATAAATAATGGAAATGAATATAAACCAAAATACGCTCAAAATATGAATTTATATGACTCTCAAAAGAATAGGCTGGTTATAGTTTTGAAAATAACATGCTTCATTTCCAATATATGCCTGTCAGTTAAATTTATGGCAAAACATTCTCCATGAGTTTAGATTACCAGGATGGTAAATACTTCTTCGTGAGTTTCCTCACTTATCTGAAGCTTCCGTCCAAATGCTGACAAAGTCAGCAACTTCTCAAGAGTGAAGTGTTGGTGATACATAAGTAAAGACAGACTAATCCAGCCCCTTCTCAACATTACAAATAGAATGAAACAGCTGAGAAAGAGAGACAAAGTAACCTTGTGGCTGTATGCAGCCATACAAATCATGCTTTTGATATAAGAAACTCCCCTCCCGACATTTCATGCCAGGTTTAGTACCTTTGAAAAGATTTGCTGTCAATAGTGCATCTTTTCATCTCAGTGTGTGCCTTTGGGGAACAAATGACGGAGCATATTTAAGTGGGAGACATTTCTACTGCATTCTGAAAGTGCAGTGGGCATATGGTTATCTCAAGAGATGCTGCGGCTTCATATAAAATAGTGTCTGACAGGTATCAAGATTTTTCTGAACTTCTTTACCTCACTGACATTGCTATTAAAAAGGTAGAGTTGTGCTCAAATTGTCCAATATTGCATGTCCATCTGATACAAGGACATCAGTTCGAGCACAATGACTAAACATTTTTAGCCAGATAATTTTCTGTTTAAAAAACAAGTCATATGCTTAGACTCTTATCCAAAGCGACCTGTCCTTTTTCTTCAAGTTCTTTCTGTTCCCTTCATACAGCTTCTACAAATAATAACAATTCTCTTTTTCCAAACATCGCTGCATGAAGCACCAATAATCATTCAGCATTCGACAAGAAATTGAAAATATATCTTGAGTTCAGACACGGTATTCCTGCCTGAGCATCCAGCTTACCATAACACCAATGCAGGGCTCACACTTCATTTTTTAAATGATCTGTAAATTATTTGTGTAGTTGTATTCTAAGCAGAAGTGCCTCGCGAAAGGAGGTTTTACCTAAGTCCTCAGATACTAGCAACATCGACATTCATATCTTTAAAATTCAGAGTAAGAATTACACTTTAAAAACCCAAAGCAAAGCACAACACTAACCAACCAACAAACATCTTTTATAAGACTTTTTCAATGTCAGCAGCCCTAAATTGCTAATAGACAAATGCCAAAATCTTGTATATTTGTAAATCTTCAGGGGATACCCGCAAACCTAGTAAATATATTTTAAAAGAAAAAACCCAAACAACTAAAAATACTATTTCATGTTTTTGTTAAAGTTCCCTGAAATAGAAGAAATAACATTGGAAATATAAAACATTTTTTTCCCTTACCAATAACCATTGGATACCATTGGATCAATGCAAATGAAGACGGGGACAAAACATACTCAACAGCTGCAGTACGTGCTTTCATACAAAGCGCAGGAACCCTGGATAAAAAAAAAATCCCTAACTATAGAGCAGTGACAATATGGACAACATGCCTTGCTGACTGGGAATGCAGCACACATTAAAGTAGTCAACACTTGAGGACAGCCATGAGAACCTCAACTAGATGGGCTAACAACTGCCCCCAAATTAAATGGCAAACAGTATTTTCTGTCTTTCCTACCACTAATCAATGCAAACTCATTTGTCTGTAGCCCCGCAGCAGAGACGCTGCTGATGAGCATTCTGCAACAAGTACAAAGCTTGTTGGAGGGCAATTTTTTTTAGTATCGCTAGAGGCTAGAAAACATTTCTCAAAAGCCATCAAATACTCAGCTGCCTTTTGTCTGCTGTGACTATTTCTTACATCTGCATTAGTGACACATGCCACCGCGGGGACTGATGCAGCTGACCCGGACATTTCCTACAGTAGGAACCAATTACCACAAGGAGATTTTTCCCGAGCTAGAAAAGGCTCTGGCTCCTCGTTCAACACAGCGGGCTGGTTTCAAAGGCACTGAGAGCTTCAAAAGGAGAGCACGCTCGTTCGGTAGTTACAGAGTATGAATCAGGCACAGGTTATCTCGAACAAACCCCCATCATATCAATTCAAAGGGACTTGGTAATACCTTATACCTTGAAAAACTGGGCCTTTAATCCTAAAAACACAACAGTAGTTACTAATTTAACTAAATTATGAGGGGCAGTAATTAAAGGCCTAACTTAGCTATGCCTTGCAATTTGGGATTCAAAAGAAAATCTTCCCAAGTTTTACAGATTTTCAGCTATTTTGAAAAGTTTAAAAATAAGATTTAAAAGCAGGTTGCGGACTGCTCAATCACAAAAATAAGAATTTTCCTAAATAGGTCACACAGATGTTTGGTGAATATAAATATATGACTGCAATAAAACTCTTCATTTTACAGCACCATAGTTGCCATATCAAATTACCATGTTCTGTGTCAATGCGAGTGACAAAAACCTTACTAGTTCAAGCATTTTACTTAAGCTCCAGGCCACCGTTGTGGCCTTTTTCCTCCCCATTCCACACAGACAGCTTTAAAGAAAACATCAATAACAGAAAGTAACTGCAAAAATAAATATTCAGGCTAGCATCTCCATGAAGAGTACTAAACTTAAATACTTTTAAAGGAATTTTAAAGTAAGTGATACCATCTGAAAGTCTGTGCTACAAACTAGAAAGTTTCAATATGACATAGCTGTCTGTTGAAATGACGACTTGATTACAGTTACATTATGCCAGGTTTTTTCTATTTTTAAATCAAGATAAAATACTCAGTACAGCAAAAGTATTTAAATAGAATATAAGGATTCCACAAAATGAAGTATTTGGGAAAGGAATCTTCAAACTTCACCTCTAAGTGTTTACTCATAACAATATAAGTTTAATACTGTTGGCCTTCCTTCGATGTCTGAATTCTTCATCTAAATTCTGAGTGGAAGATATGTCACTATTTAATTTCTTGAAAATATGTTACCTCATTGGCATCTTTATAGTTTTCAATACCATTTTGCAATCTTCTTTAGGCATAAAAAGAGTTCTGAGGAGTCACTCCTGGGAAAACTCCTGTTAAGGTGATTTTATCAAAGAATTGCCCTATAAATAATTGACAGTAAATATACTGTTTTATCCCAGTGAAACTAAGAAAAGGCAGGACCCAACTTATAAAAGGAGGAGGAAACAGAATTAATATGGACTATATCAATTATGTTGGTTGCTTTTTCTTTCCTTTGGTTTATGATGAGAATAACAGCATACAGTTAACTAACATGGCCATGGGTGTGGGGAGGAAGCAGGGAGATGACTTGAAACACTTAGGAACTGTTGCGGGGGGAAAAAAAGTATCTTACTACTGCTAATCTTAAATCTTGAATTCAAAATTGTTGGTGGCTTTCTGCAGATGCAACTTAAGGGTTCCAAAATTACTCTAAACATCAAATTATGCCTAGGTCATTGAATGGGTGGATACCCTATATTCTGTTTAATGCGTATGTTCAATTGCACACACACTTCAACCAACTGTGTCTTTATTTTAATAACAGACCAAGTACTGAAAACACATAAAGAAAGACTATTTTTCTACCTCAGCAAAAATACAGCTGATACAGTGCATGACCCTTCAGGAGTGACTGCTCTGTTTGTGCTATTTATATGACATAGCCTGATTGGAAAAGGGAGAGAGGGGTGAAAATCAGCAAAAAGACCAGCAACTCATTTTCAACGATCAGTTCCGAAAAATAAATCACTGTCTTGCTTTTCTTACCGTTCCTGTTAAATTAGAGGTTTCTTCCTCATTATGTACCAGAAACGCATAAAATCCAAGATTTTACATTTCTTCCAAATGCCTACTGAATTATATCAAAGTACAAAGCAACATTTTCCAACTATTCTGCCACAGATAAAATATAAACATAAAACATAAATACAAAAGCACATCTCTGCTGGCTCCTGAACTAACAAGGATTTGCAGCTTTCACGCTTCTGTATTTCAATTCGCTTAATTCTTTCAAACAGCTACGTATTTCTTTCAGGCAGCAAGAAGATATTCTTCATCTAAGATCTGGGCAGGAATCTAAAACTCAGCCTTTTGCTTCACTCAATTCCTAAGGACAAGTGAAACATACTTCCTTACTGTGTTCAGGATGCCGTGTTTACTAACCATTTAGAACACAGGAGCAAATGTAATCATGCTGTATTCTTCCGTCTGCACTGAAGTGAATTTTTGCTCCAGTCAAGTACCTTAAACCCTTGTAAAGATATAAAAGGAAGTATAAACCCTACAATTTTTTTGCAGAAATATTTAGAATGGACTTTGACAAACAGCTCTTTAACCATCAGCCTGTGTTTCTGTCATCCCAGAAATATATTAAAACTGATTTCTAACTGCACCTAAGCAGGCACAGCCACAATACGTTGAACTTTAGGGGGCTTACAGCAATCAGCAGCAGCGCTCCGAAGAGGCACTGCATCCACATTTCTGGTACATCTGACTTTGTACAAGCTCCGTAACTACAGCTACTGATTAACATCCTGATCATACACTTTGGTTTGAATTGCCTGAAAGCTTTTCCCTCCATTAATATTTTGTAAATTGAATCACAATTTTAACAGTTAAATGCATATGAACGTATTATCAGACTGCATCAAACTAATCTAAACAAAAAATGTTTTGCAATCATTTCCTCCTCCAAATTTGAACATGTTCTCTTAGCTATAATTTGGTTCCATGTTTCTTTTTCGGAAAAACCAAGCTTCAGAACAGGTCATTGTGCACACTGGCATTTTAAGTTGCTTTCAGAGGCTTTTGACGCTTATTTTCTACAGTCTTCAGATCAACACACACATATATATCTGCACATCCACTCTTACACAAACAGGTTCACGAACTGCAATCAACAATTCTGTGAATATAAGTTTCCTAGTCATTAATCATCCCTCTTTTTTTTAATCCTTATGGAGTGAATTACTAACTGAGAGGAGACGCCAATTCTAGTAAGTGAATGTTACCCAACAGGGATATAAAGCTGTCAACACCGTAGTGCTCTTGCTTGCTCTAAACTCTCTCCCAGGCTTCATATGTTTTTTAAAGCAATATTAGCCTTTTTCTCCAAGGAACCTTACTCTCCTTAAAATCCGAGCACTTGTGTTTTATTACATACAGGTTTTAAAACAGACTGGTCAGATAACTGCTGAAACATTTTAGAAAGCACTGGGTTAGTCAGGCAAACCAAAACTGGACTCTAATACATTGGACTGACGCTAACAACATTGTAAACAGTACCAAAACTTTTAAACTCCCTATTAAACACAACCTTTAAGACCTCGTTTATCTTTTGAGTGACCTTCACTAGATTATTATAGCTGCTGTAATGGCCCTTTGAATTAAGTACATTCACGTTAGGAATAAAAAAACCAGGAAAGTCATAAGGCAAAATTTCTCATGAGAACAATTGATTTTCTGTCTGCACTACAAAAGCTTATTTTAAAACACTTTTTCACTCATAAAACTGGAGAGAAAGCTAGAAACACCGATAGCGCTATATTTCTCTATTTCTCAGGGAAGTCACTAGAAAAATAATTGCAGCAAACAGTACGATTATAAAACTGGTTACCAAAGGTCATCAGGCTCATCATAGCAGCAGGTAGTTGAGAGCTTATTGCTCTGTTTTCAGGAATTAACTCCAGAAACCGATATTATTACAATAAAAAGCCACTTGACAAATAGGAAGGAATTTCAGCATTTACATATCTAAGGCCCAAAATGAGATGAGAAAAAGAATTGCTAGCATTTGGCTTTGCTTTCAAAACCTTTAGATACACATTATGGAATTAAAAATGAAACAAAACAAAACCTAAAATGGTCTCTAGTTTTCAGTAAAGCATTTCCATTTTTGTCCCAAATGCAATTCACATCCAGTAATTATTAGTACTTGTTAAAGCCCGAGAAATGAGAATAAACTGAAACGCTGACAACCAAAGCCTTGGATGCCACTTCACTATGACTTTCAATAGTTTCCTTTTCGTCAAACTTCAGGCGCAATAGTAGGAGAGCCCCTAACAATATTTATTTCAAATAACTTTTATACCAATTGGCCAGTAAATTAAAAGCAAGCCTTTCCACAAACGTCTACAGCTGCATTTCACAACTCCAGTGGAAAAATTACTAATTACCACAGTAATCACTCCAAAGACACAGACTTCCAAAAATACCCGAAACAGGTGTGATCTGCATTCAGGAAAAGATCACTTCATCATAACAGGTTCTTAGAGATCAAACTTGAAAAAGAGCAGAAGAAAAATATCTGGAAATTAGCTATGCTGATTTATTGTGAGAGTATTTCCAGGAGAAAAAAAAATAAATCAATTTTAAACAGCACCATTATCTTATTAAAAAAAAAAATCTGCCTTAACTAATTTAGTATTGAGTATTATAGAACCTAGGTAAGTATTCAGACAAAAATAATTTTCTTCTTGCTTTCAGTATCAATAAGGAGTAATGAATAACCTTTATTATGAACAGTCTAAACCCAAAGAGACCGAGACTGTTTAAAGAACACCAGCTAAGGAAAAAAAGAAAAAAATTACTCCTGCATTTCTTATTCCCCCACACTTCTACACTCCAGTCTACAGCACTTCTATAAATGAGCTGAAGAGTAATGAATGAAAACTTAGGCTCTTAAAAGTTTGCTTTCAGAAATGAAAGTCTTTTTCTTAAGTGGAAGAAATCTTCCATAGCTTAACAGGCCAGATTCAGGCTGAGCCATCGATATAACTATAAAAGCTGCTGAATTTCTCTTGGATAACACAGCTGCAACTAGAAAGCAAACATATATTCCAACACATTTAAAAGAGTTCTTTCAAAGTATATTTCTATTAATGCCCCAAGGAAAAACATCTCAGCTCTAATCCTAACATTCTTTTTAAAATCAAGCAGCTTTAATGCCCAAGTCTCGAAAAAAGCATCTAAAACTACATATACTACTTTTAATACGATTAACTAGTTCCTTTTTACAATTACTCAACAAATCGTTTCTTTCCCAATTTCTAAGTGGAATAGTATTACAAATCTTTCATTGCAAAGCTGTTTCTTCTTTTTCCATACATTGGAAGAACATAGAGAAGAGGATTAAAAACTAGATATATAGTTATCCAAGAAACATTAAGAACTAGTGAGCTCTCTTACCCTTCATTAGGTATATAAATGAATCCTATGTTTTTAAAATAAAATCCGCAGCTCCTTAGCAAACTTCAGCAATTAGGAAGCCTATTGAGCCAAAGAGGTCTAAAACGAGCATCTAATGGTAAAATCGCTAAATAAACCTCACGTAATAGAGAGTCATGTGACGACCATTTCAATGTATCTCTCGAAATGCCATTTACACAAACTCTTTGTGTATAAACAAGTACAATTATGTGTTACCACTCTGCTCATTTTAAAACACGAATACAGAGGCTTTTTTTTAAGGTAAAGTTATTGGTGGCCCTTCCTGCAGTATTTTGCTTGCAACATCTGGCTAATTTCAAGATGTTAAAATATATTTTTCCTAACATGAGGCTGCACGGTCTTAAACACGTCAGCATCAAAGTTAAGAAGAAAAAAGAAGGCATTTAGGAGAAGTGACTGGAAAGTTTATCTGCTTGGAACAAAAGGAGGGAAAAAAGCAACCACACGCTTACCCGCGCTCTTAACACGAAACTGACCAGCAACTTGATAGCAAAGTAAGAAAGATTAAGTACTCTAGAGAAATGCAGGAAAAGTGCAAAACTAATGCTCAATATATTTGCTGAAAGAGCTGAACCTTACATATGCTTTGCCCTGTCGTCTTTTACAACAACTGCTACAAAATGCTACTTACTGAAAGAAAACTAAAATCCCAAAATGCAACCATAAACACTACCATTTTTCCCACACCAGTGACCCCATTCTTAAAGCTGTGACGGTGGGTGTAGCATACCTAAGTGGTGTCACCTGCACCCATGAAGGCAGCCCGACCGCCTGCATCCAGCCCCGAGGCGATGCCCTCTCCTGCAGGCGCTGTCCAGGCCCGCCACCCGGCCGCTGCCGTGCCCTGCGGGACCGCCGGCGGGCAGGGGGATGCCCGCGGGCTGCCCCAGGGCGATCCGCAAGAAGAAAGCGTCAAGCGCAGGACACGCTCTCACCCTGTTACCCTCCGGCAAGATCAGGCCTGGCCCTTTGAGAGCCGCCCGGCCAGAGCCCGGCCCGGGGTGGCCTCTTTCGGCAGGCGGCCTTCTAACGCCGGAGGGCTGCGCGCCGCACGCCCGGTCCAAGTCTTCCCGCGGATCCCCATCACCGCAACGGGGCCGAGCAGCTAAATGCTTGCCCGGGAAAGCGGGCAGCGGCCCTCCAGCTGCCACGCAGACCTGCCTGCCCCTCCGCGCACGGTGCCGACCCGCCCGCCACACGCTCCCCCGGGCCCGCCGCCCTGCGCGCCCCGGCCGGCGGAGCCGCCGTGAGCGCGGCCGCACGGTTACCTCCCACGGGCTTGGTGACGGCGCCGTTGGGCCTCCCGCGGGTGCCCATGGGGCTGCCGTTCTGCTCCAGCCTGGCCACCTTCCCGGGGGGGGGCCCTTTGACATCGGGGCTGCCGCTGCCTCTGTCGGGGCTGTCCCGCAGGCAGGGGCTCTCGCTCCTCCGCTCCATGCTCGGAGACGCGGCTCCCGCTGGCAGGTCGCAGTAGAAGGAGCACGGACCTAGGGCGAGAGAAAAAAGGGGCCCTTCAGTGGCCGCCGGCCAGTACCGGGCCCCGCTCACCCGGCCGGGCCCCCGCAGCGTGTCTCCAGGGCGGTTCAGCTCCGTGAAGCCCAGCGAGTACCGCCTGGGTGCGATGCCACCCCGCTCCCGCCGCCAGAGCCGGCCCCGCTGGAAGCGAGCGGTTCGCCTCACCCGCCCGGCGCCAACCTGCCGCGGGCGGGGGCAGGCAGTGCTGCGCCCCGGTTCCCATCGCGCTCGGCAGGCAAGCAGCCCGCCCGCTCGCCCGCCGCAGCCAGGTGCTGCGCCCCGGGTCCGGCCACAGTCCCGGCCCGCCCCCGGGGGCCGCGGGGAAAGGCTGCCAGTCCAGACAGCCCCGCTGGCACGGCCCCCCCGCGCCGGCCAGCTGTGCAGCCACGGAGTAGCCGGCTGCTGGCGAGGAAGCCTCTAGCAAGCGGCTCCCGCGAGCTGCCGCTGTACTTACTGCTTATAGCCTGTCTGTAAGTTGGCTGAGTTGGGCTCTGTCCATGGATCAGAAGTAGAGAATCCAGGGTGGAAAGTTTTCCTGTTTCCTTCTCTCACGCCGCGTTCTTCGCTTCTACTCCTTCCCCCCACCCCCAGCCCCCTCCTCGCCCTCCTCCGGGGTTGCTGGGGCGGCGGGGCCGGGGCGGCTGCCCGCGGGGCGGCAAGGGCAGAAGCCCGTCCCGGAGGGTCCCGGGTGGCGAGCGGAGCGGGGAGGTCGGGACGAGGGGGCGGGGAGCAGCGGGGCCGTCGCGGCGCGGAGAAGGGAGAGGGAGCCGACTTCTCACACCTTCAGCGGAGAAAATCAATACCGGGGGAGACAGGGGGAGGAGAAGAGGAGGGAGGGCCGCTCCCCCGGGCTCCGCGGCGGCGGCGAGTGCCTGGCGGCGCGGGGAAGTGGCGGCGGCGGCGGCCCCCGGTGTGTCACTTTCAATCGCTCCCTCCTCTGCCAGCGACAGTAGCGGCAGGAGGGACTCGCCACAGAGAGCAGAGAAACGGTTATTAGTTGCGTTGAGTCATCGAGGCAAAGTGAGTCCTTTTTGGGGTTGTCCTTGCTTTCGGGTTTGGTGTATGTGCATGCCTCTGTGTGTGTGTCTGCCTGTCTGTC
>VZRR01003129.1:0-10841 GCA_013398015.1 Oreocharis arfaki
AGGATGAAGGACGGGCTGTTTCTCCGGAGGGGAGGAGGAAAAGAGAAGTGCTGTCCCCCTGGGGAGCCCTGCAATTCCTTGTGAGTGTTTACAGGAGCTGTGCTGGCAGCAGGCAAGCAGGCAGGGGCTGTGCCAAGGGATGATATCACGGGGCTGATGCACTCCAGAGCCGCTCGGACAGATGCGGGAGAGATAAAAGGGAGAGCTGTCAACCCGGGACAGAGCCCAGCCCGTCACCTTCGGGAGATAAACGGAGTCGTTTTCCCTTGGCAGGGGGGAGGAGATAAGAGATGAAATGTTGCAGTGACCTAAGGGGGATCCCAGAATGGTTTGGGTTGGAAAGGACCTTAAAGCTCACCCCATCCCACCCCCTGCCACGGGCAGGGACACCTTCCACCATCCCAGGCTGCTCCAAGCCCCGTCCAGCCTTAAATGGATGCATGGATGGATGGACACGAGCAAAATACTGACCTGTTTCCTAGTGGGGAAAAGAAGATGCTCCAGGGGGAACGCCCCACATTTCCCATTGACACAAAAATACCAAATTAATGGGATAGCTCTCCTTGCCCGCCACATTTCTGCAAAGGGAACTGTTAAATTTGGTTTATAGCTCTTTAATAATGGCCTCGTTGTGGGCTGGGGACTCAGGGCAGTAAAAGGTAAAATGTGGGTTTTCCCAATGGCAAGCCCAGCAATATTCCTGGTGCCCCAGGCCTGGCACTGAATTCCCTGTACACAATGTCCATCTCCACCACCCCCAGCATTTCCTGATGGCTCGGACACACTGACACACACACAAAGTTATTTGGAGAGGAGAAATAAAAAGAACCCCAAGGGCTTCCAGACTGAGGGGGAAAAAAACCATGTTCAGCCTTTTCTCCATGCTTCCTCCCCATGGGAATTTGCTGTAACCAGCACCAGCCTTTTGTGTAGGGTTCATTTGAACCTTTTTATGGATTTACCTCTATGATGCCAACAGGACAAGGAGCCCAAGCTCTGCCTCAGGGAATACATTTGGGCAAAACCTCGCCTGGTGAATCCCACGGTCAGAGGAGTTCTTGGGTCACTCTGTGGGTTTCTGCCCCCTCTGATGAGGGACTATGGAGACCTGGGGCCCTGAAGAAGCCAAAGGCTGACCGCGGTGAACTCTGTGGTGCCTGTGCCATTGGATATCGCCGGGAAAAGGTGAGCTGAGGGACTGGAAAAGGTGGAGATGGCCTCTCACAGCTCCTGAGTGACCCCTTCCCTGCTGGGGGGAAGACCCATCCTCTCCTGGGGCCGTGGTGCTTTCCTCTTGCCTGAAGGACCATTTCCTCCCAGCCAGGGGTAGCTCCACACCCATGGCCTCCTGGAAAGCAGGAGTTTTGAGGAGCAGCTTGATACTCATCTCCAGGAGACGCCTGGGCCCACTGCAGCCTCCCTTCCCTGGCAGGGCACCGAGGCGCGGGAATCAGACCCAGCTTGGATCAGGATGCCTTCAACCCCAGCTGGATTAGGGTGCCTTTAACCCCTTCCCTGGGCTGTCCCACCTTTGCATTGCAGAGCTGTTCCTGCAGCTCTCCAGGCTTGGGTAGGTAAATCTTCCCTCCGCAGAGGGGAGGGGAATAGATGAATGAAAGAATGAAAGGGGAATAGATGAATGAAAGAATGAAAGGGGAATAGATGAACGAAAGAACGAGCCCCACGGGGTTCCGTTCCCCATCCAGCATCCCAAAGCTCTCTCTGGACAACAATTTTCACATCCCACGTGGCTCCTCCATGCTGAAGGTTGCTCCAGCATCCTGCTGGTGCCGTGGGGTTGTGGGCAAAGCCTTCTCCTGTGGATGCTGTGAACTTTGGGTGTGGTGGACACCCAGAGCTGCCCAAGCCAGCAGCGTCCTGCTGCCCTGGAGGACACCACCATCTCCTCAACTCGCTACCTTCCACTCCCCTCTAGTGGTTATGGAGCCTGTGGTGGAGCCAGGGAGGAGCACGGGGGTGCAGGGAATGGCTTCTTGATCGTCACTGATGCCATCTGAAGGGCACAGATGGGTTCCTGCTTAGGGCCAGAGAGGCGTGTGCCTGGGTGCCACAGCCCAAGCTGAGCCAGGGTGGTGGAGATGGGGTCTGAACCCACACCTCCCTTTCTTTNAAAAAAAAAAAGAAAGAAATAATTTTAAAAAATGATTTTAAAAAAGTAATTATCTTCTGTCCCTAAAGAGAGAAACTAAAAAAGTGACTACAACTGGCTGCAGGGCATCAGTCCTGCTGTCCCCGCAGGGCATCAGTCCTGCTGTCCCCATGTCCCTCACCTCTGTCTCCAGCCCGGGGTGTCGGTTTTGTTCGTGGGCTGAGCCGACTCAAACACGTGGCCAAGAGCCTGGAGAAGAAAGATGTTGTTAATCTGACGCTCTGGCCTCAGTTCCTGGTGCTGTCAGCTACCCGGAGAGTTAAAAATGAGAAGATGAGAACGGAGCTGAGATGGGATAATAAATATCAGGCAAGGACCCCCCTCAGTTTCTCCGCTGCCATCCCAAGAGGTTTGCTCGGAGCTGGCGCTGATCCTTGCTGAGCAAACATCCCTGGGTGTGGATCTCCTCCTTGCTGAGCACTCCCAGAGCAGAGAGGGGGGAGCAGGGCACCTGAGGCTTCACACGGGGGCTCTGGCTTTGCTTTCCCCTCTGTGACCCAGCACACCTGGATGTGAGGCGCCCGGGGGCTGGGGCACCAGACCGAGGTGCCAGCACTCCAGCTGGTTCAGCTGGGAGGTGCTGGAGGGACACAGAGTGATCCCACAGCTCCTGCCCTCCTGTTTCACTGCCTGGCAGCGGCCTTTTTGGGTGTATTCCCAAAGGCACCTCTGCTGGGATGGCAGATCCCTGCCTCCAGGGGTGGGAAAACAGCCAGCCTGCCGGCACAAGGAGGTGCTGGGACAAACCCAGCCCTGGAGGTGGAACCCCCATCTCTCTCCATGCAACCCACCCTCCCTGGGGATGGCTCCTCTGCCAGCCCTCCTTGGGAGCATCCCTTCCAAGACCCCTTCCGTGCCACCACGCCGGCCCCGACCTTTCTCCCAGCACGGGCCCGGGGACCTTGGGGTTTGCTTGAGAACTGAGATTCCTCTTCTTTCTTTTCCCTTTTTCCCCCTTTGGAAGTTGGGAGGTTTCCAGCATGAGTCACTGTCCGCCTCTCCTCCGTAATTGGCGCGCTGGGAGCTGCGAGGATGACTTTGGGGGTAGTCTCCTCGAATTAATTAATGGAAGCGTGTCTTCCACATCGCAGTGCAGTAAAACCATCATCCGGCCAAATCCCTCCTGACTGGCACAGCCCTATCCCAGTCCTTTCTCCCTCTGCTCTTTCCTCCTCTTTTTTTTGTTTTTTTGGTGTTTTATTTCTGTTCTTGGTCTCTTTTATCCTTCCCTCTCAGCAGCGTTTCCCACAAACGCTCGCAGCCTCTTTCCCCCTTGAGTTTGGCAGAGCCCTTCCCGGGGGGGTTTGTTTGCTTTGTGCTTGCAGCCCTTGCCCTGGTGTCCATCCATGTGTCGCTGCGGTCGGATGTGGGGAAGTTTGGGCTTTGTTTGTTTGGCTCACAGGCTTTTGGCACCTTAAATAACAGGCTGGTTTCAGCGCCTGACAATAGAGACAAGCCCCAAGCGAACCCCACTGCTGCTTTCAGCTCCCCATTAAAGCCTGCCCAGTTTTAATTGATTTCGGGATTAAACAAACCTTTCAAGGATCAAAAAAAAAGTGATTTTGAGCATTTTTCCCCTCTCTGTTGGTCACCTTGTCCTGTGAGAGCCATGTGGGTGGAAGAGCTCTGGCTGCTTCGTCAGTGTGAGCTCTGTGCACCGAATCCCAAATGGTTTGGGTTGGAAGGGACCCTAAAGCTCAACTCAGGTGGGCAGGGACACCTTTCGCTACCCCAGGTTGCTCCAAGCCCCGTCCAACCTGGCCTTGGATACTTCCAGGGATGGGGCAGGAGAGAGGGATTGGGACAGATCTGATGGGGGAGGTCCACCAAATTAATTTGTTTGACCCTTGCCTCGCTGAGCTAAAACCTTTAGGTTTGATTCCCGTGAAACCCAGCAACGCCTTCCCTCTGGAATTTGCATTTGAGGGCAGTGCATGTCCGGAGAGAGGGAGTCCTGGAGGTCCTGTGGCCACCACGGAGTGGTCCTGGTGCTACCTGTCCCCCGTGCCAGCAAGTAACCAGGAGCACAGCCTGGCAAACCCGGGGGGAATACGCAACGGGAATTTGGGCTTAGAGGATAAAGCCAAGAGCGGAGCCCAGGAGGTTGGGATGGGGGAAGCTGTTCAAACAGAACCCAGGCTTTCCCCCACATGGAGAGCCGTGCTGCTGAGATAAAAGGCCCGCCGCAGAAAAGGCTGGATTTGGGGATTTAGCAGCGCGGGCAGGAATGCGGAAAGCTCGGAGGGGGCCCGGTGGCCATCCGGTATTTTTCCTTGTCACGATGAAATGTTTCTTTCCTGGAAACTGGAGTCCAGATTCCCGTGCCTTTTGATACCTTGAATTGCCTTTTGGTATCTTGAATCCCTCCTGGATGACTGGCAAGTTCTTAAAGACAAACTCGAGGGTTGGGATTTTGCGCTCCCTCTTCATTTATCCGGCTCTGTTTTCAGTTCTCAGGGTACACAAGAGATGTACAAGCCTTGGCTTTTCTAGCAGCAGAGCTCCAAAAACTCGAAATAGGGATTTGGGGTGAAAAATGAAATGATGGAAATTTCTGGCACACGAAAAATTTAAAAAAAAAAAAGAAAGAAAGAAAAGGAAAGAAAGAAGATCCATTCTTTATAAAAAGGTATTTGAGTCAGCCTGAAATTAGATACTTTACTTGAACAGCTTATATTGTTTTATATTGTAAATTTTTATATTGTAAATCTTTTTCTTCAATCAGAATTTTCATTTAGAAGCACTTGAGATAAGGCCTTCCTAATTTTTTTTCCCCCTGATTTTGCTGTTGTTAGTCGCTCCGTGAAATCGCTGCAGCTTGCTGTGATTTCAAAAGCACGCCTTCAAAAAAGCATCCCCCGCCTCTACTACCCCAGGCTTTCCCACATCTTCCCCGAAGCCCCAGGCAGCGTTCCCCGAACGATGGGCTGCTCCCTGCAATCCAGGAGCTGCACATCTGCCAGCTGAATTTCACCTGTGGCTGAGCAAAGCTGAGGAGAGAATCGGGGAGCTGAGGAGTTGGCGAAGAGGAAGATGATTTTTTGGCACCGATTTGGGCGGACCACAGGCCTGTAACGTGTGCTCGGACACAAGTGTGCGCCTAAGCCCTGCTTTGGCACGTGCTGGAAGCGCTTTCCTGAGTCAAGGCCTTGAGTTTTAACCTCCTAAAAAGTTAGTCCTCCTAAAAAGGACTAACCTCCTTGAGTTTTAACCTCTTGGCGAGCCATGGAATGTGCTGGAAGAGCGGGAATGAAAACGTGCCATCGCTGGCAACAACCTTTCGGCTCTGAGGGATGTTCCTT
Source organism: Oreocharis arfaki (assembly GCA_013398015.1). Lineage (NCBI taxonomy): Eukaryota > Metazoa > Chordata > Aves > Passeriformes > Paramythiidae > Oreocharis > Oreocharis arfaki. The sequence goes on from VZRR01003129.1 coordinate 5,473, forward strand.
TCGTAGGTCAGAGACATATGGGGGAAAGCCATACATTTCCCAAATCACAGTGGGAACCATTTAATCTGAAACAGCACCGTGGGGGCTGGGCCCTTCATGGAGTCTGGATGCAGAGGCTGCTGGGGGTGGATGTGCCCTGATGGATCACCAAAGGAGATCCAGGGCATCCCACCTGCACCCACAGGTGCTCCGACCCCATGACTGCCTGCACAGAGCCACTGAGGGCTCGTGGTTGAGCCCTGACCACCTGGTGCATCCCTTGTGCCTCTTCCTCAGCAGCCAGCTTCTCCAGAGCCAAGATCCAGAGCTGCTGCAGAGCCAAGGTCCAGAGCTGCTGCAGAGCCAAGGTCCAGAGCTGCTGCAGAGCCAAGGTCCAGAGCTTCTCCAGAGCCAAGGTCCAGAGCTGCTCCAGAGCCAGGATCCAGAGCTGCTCTGGAGTCAAGATCCAGAGCTGCTCCAGAGCCAAGGTCCAGAGCTTCTCTGGAGTCAAGATCCAGAGCTGCTCCAGAGCCAAGATCCAGAGCTGGTCTGGAGCCAAGATCCAGAGCTGCTTCAGAGCCATCCTGGCAGAGCCAGCGGGACTTTGAGGGGGAAGTAATCCTGCAAGTGCTCTGCGAAGGCCTTGGCAGTGGGAATTTGGGGAGGGCCAAAACCGTGTCAGGGGTGGACAGGCCTGGAGTGCGTGTGGGAGGTGCAGGGGTCAGAGAGAGGCTGGGCAGTGCCCGGACAGGGCCCTCATGGAATTCCTGCCTCCCTGTGGGAGCCAAGCTCATCCCCCCATCCACGTGTCCGAAGGAGTCGGGGCAAGTTGCTCTCCATCACAGCTGAGGGGGTTTGGGAAGGAGCCCACCGGAGTTCAGTGCTCTGCTCCATGGGATAATAGGAACGTCCCAGCCAGCAGGGCTTGGCTTGGGATTTTGAGCATCCAGAGGAAACCCCAGGCTCCTGATGCGTTATCCCCCCGCTTGTCATCTGGCTCCGGTTCAGCTCCAGGCTGTAAAAGGCAGTGGAAAAACGACACGAAGGAACTTGATTGCACGTCCACTGTGTCAGCTGACCCCAGAGCGGCAGGGCCCCGTGGACCCTTTATTTTTATCCTGGGCTGGGATTGCTCCTCAGTTTAGCAGGAGAGCTGGAGGCTGGGGAATCTGTGACTTCCAGGACAGGATGCAAGCCCAGAGTGGAGAACCCACCCTCTGCCAGCAGCCAAAATCCACAGCCTGATTCTCCTCCAGGTTCAAGACTGTGTTTGTGTTGGTCGAGCAGACAGTCCTGGAGATCCTGGAGTGGATGACACACTCATGGGTCGTGTTCCAGCTCTGTTTCCTGCAGGAAAGCAGGGTAAGGTACAGTGGTTTCAGCTTCTGAGCCTTTGGCAGGGATCTAAATCTCAATCACTGCTGCTTTCCTTAGGGAAAACTCGCTCTGGGGACCTGCTGTGGCACCAGGAGATGCTGTAGGGTGGGAGTGGTGCATCCTTGTGCTGTTTTGTTTATTCACCCGCTGGAGGAAGCAGCACTTCAGCCCACTGGCATCTCTAGGAGGGAACCTGGCTCAGAGCCTGACTTGGACAACGCCGAATTTGTCCTTTTCCCAGCATTCTGCCTCCCACCTCTCCTCCTCCTCCTCCTCCTCTTCCTTGCAGCTCTATCCACACGATGGCACCAGCCCCCAGGCACTGTCCTTCACGCTGAGCTGGGATGGGGAGCTGGGGATGACCCAGTGTGGGAATTTTCCTTGATGGCAATCCAAGAGGGCTGGAAAGGCAGAGCCAAAGCAACCCTGGCCAGGTTGATGCAGGAAGATCACCAGAAGGTTTGGCTTTGGGTTGGAAGGGACCTTAAGGCCCATCTCATCCCACCCCCTGCCATGGGCAGGGACACCTTCCACTACCCCAGGTTGCTCCAAACCCTGTTCCCACCTGAACTTGGATGTGAGCCTCACAGCTCAGAAACCACCCACTGGCAGGATGTGAGCACCCAAATCTCTTAACCTGCTCTGAGGTTATCTAAATCACCAAATTCTTTCCCCATGCCAGCTGAGCTCTGAAACTTCCCTGGAAAGAGGAGGGCAGAGACCTGAGAACCACTGCTGGAAAGGTTCTCTAAGAGATTCCAGGGTCGGCAAAGCAATATTAGGGCTGAACTTTTTGGTAGTCTCAGGGATGTCCACAGAGGGCTCCAGGACAAGGAGAAACACAGATGATGCTTTGTCTCACACATTTTGGGTTGCTCTTTCCTCGGACATGAATGAGTGCAGGCAGCCAGCCGGGAAGCCAGCTGCATCTCCTGCTTTTTTCCCCTTGTTTTCTCTCCAAAGCAAAGCAACCCCATGTGTTTCGGGCAGTGGGGTTTGGTTTGGCACTTCCCAGCCCCTGGCATATCAAACAGGGCCCTGCTCCTGTCGGAACACAGGTGGCCGAGCCACTAAAACCAGGCAAGAGACAGCTGTGGGGTTCCCCATCTCTGCCACCTTTATTTTTTCTAGCGCTGGTAAACTGAGGCATGGGGCAGGATCCTGGCCAAAGCTTCCCAAAAACCTTGGGCCTCGGGGTAAGAGGGAACTGGTTTTGGGGAATGAAATATCCCTCTTGTTAACGAGAATGTGAAGGGGTGGTGGGGCCAAGTCACCTTGGTGGTACTCAGTGAAAATTTACGAGCCCAGCCCTTTGAGGAGGGGAGGTGGAGGGGGCGGAGGTTTTGCTTGCAAGTGAAATCATCGGCCCCGAGCCTGACCTTTGGCTCGCCCTGACCCCGGCACTAACGAAGGGGAAAGGGTCTGGCTGCATAAACATGTCACAGCAAGAGCTCCAGGGGGCTGAGGTCTGGTTACAGAGCTGTGCCAGAGCTGGCTGCTCTCAGCCCATGCTGGCGCTGGACAGGGCTGAGGGTGTGTCCTGCAGCCACCTCTCACAGCTGAGCTTCTGTCTTCGTGTCCTGCTCATCCCAGCAGGGTGTGGGGTGCGTGGAGCGAGGGCTCTGCAGGTCTGATGGACATTTTGAGGAATGTTGAGGAGAAGCTGTGAATGCCCCATCCCTGGAAGAGTCCACGGCCAGGCTGGACAGGGCTTGGAGCAATATCACAACTGTGATAGTGCAAGGTGTCCCTGCCCATGGCAGGGGGTGGGACTGGATGAGCTTGAAGGTCCCTTCCCACCTGAACTGTGCTGTGATTCTGTGAATTTCTAGCAGGAAAGAGCAGCTTTTAATAGCACAAAAAATACCCTCTCACCCACACGGTGCCCCTGCAATGTTGGCAGCAAAAAATCAAATTGATTTGATTCTGTTTTAATGCAGCGCTGACAAATTCGGGCTTAGCCAGGCACTGCTGAAGGCCCGGCGCAGAGCAGCAGAGTCCAGCAGGAAGGAAAGGATCACCTGACACATGGATCCTGGCAGAATGACTCGGAGCCTGCAGGAGCCGTCCGTCTCCACCCTGAGGTCTGCATGTGTGGTCTGGAAGAGGCAGGTCTTTGCCTCCCTTCCTGTCTGTGCTTCACGCTAATCCTCTTCTTCCTCTGCACCTCTCTCTTCCTTCCCACTCCTGCTTCCTTTTCTTTTTTCGTGGTGTGGCTCCAGGAGGGACAAACCTCACCTCACCTCAGCCCTTATGTGAGAAGGTTGGGGCTCGAGATCTGATGGATATTTCTTTTTCTGCCGGCTTTCTCCTGCTCCGGGTTGCCCCAGCAGCTCTGTCTCCTCAGACCAAGATGCTCTGTGGTGGCAACTGGCGAATGAAGCACAAGCCCAAGCCCTGGCAGGAGGGGCCCATGGACCACCAGGCATCCCCAGCTGTCCCCAGGGATGATGGTGGCCCACAGGAAGCTTGGATGTCGCTGATGGGGGTGATGATGGTGACGATGCCTGCAGGGAGAGTGGCCCAGGCAGTAACTCATGGGAACACGTTCATGCTCCAGCCAGCTCCTCTGACTTCCTGTATCCCAGGGAGAGAAAGAAAAAGGAGAAATAAAAACCAGCTGAAAGAATCCCACATGGGAGGCTTGGGTTGCCACGAGGCCAGCAGGAGACCACCTTGGATGGATCTAGAGGGCAGCCAAGGTTGGCCTGTGCGCGGCTCACCCTGGGTGTGGTGGGTGCATCTCTGGCCCCGTGGGGGGACTCTGCCAGCTTTGGCACGTGGTGTGGTGTCCCAGGAATGTCCCTGTGGCTGCCCCTGGATCCCTGGCAGTGTCCAAGGCCAGGTTGGACAGGGCTTGGAGCAGCCTGGGATAGTGGAAGGTGTCCCTGCCCCATGACAGGGGGTGGGCTTTGAGGTCACTTCCAACACAAGTCATTCAATGATTTCATGGGGAGAAGGACTGTGTCCATGGAGATCCCTGCCCAGCACTGTGGGTCCATCACCCCACCAGGACTGTCCTGCCTGCCCCTTGGATGGACATTCCCCACCTCCCGTGAGCTGCTGTCACCGGGACTGTGCCAGCTGGTCCCTGGCCCAGTTCCTGCTGAGTTCCCAGCCCGTCGCTAATTTGGGAAAGCAAGCCACGGGCTGGAGGAGGAGGAAACCCCGAAGGAGGGTTTCTGCGATGAGGGATGTTAGGAAATTCTATTATGGATCTCCCGGCCGTGTTCAAAGCAGGAGCGGGGGTTTTTTTTCCAACTAAGTGCCCGGACAGCTCCAAAGCCGTGATGAACTGCGAATGACCCACGGAGCCCATTGTCTCTGGGAGCTGGTGACAACACCACAGCCACCAGGCAGGGATGTCACACCCGGCTGCAAAACAATGATGCTCGGAGTGGCGGCGTGAAGCCGGGAACGGGGACGGTCCCTTTCCGGAGCGGGGAGCGGGGAGAGCACGCCGGTGGCAATGAGGGACACCCAGAGCGAGCCACGCACGTCCCCGAGTCTCAAACCACCTTTGCATGGGAGCAAATCCACCGGTGAGCCGCAGCCCTCAGCTGGAAGCGCACGCTCCGATCTCCAGGCTGGAGCGGGGATGAGGGAGGCGAGCCCTTCTGCAAGTGTTGGCCGGGGGAAATGTGACTTATCTCGGAGAAATGAATCATGTTTCAGCAAATGCTTCCTGCAGAAATATTTTTCTCACAGCCTTTGTTCGGGGGTTTTTTTGGCAGACCTGGAGCTGCTGGCGTTAGCAAAAGCCGTCCCTCCCGCCCACTGCTCCCGGGGCTGCAGAAGGAAATCGGGAATCGAGGCAGAGGGGACGTGGAAGGCTGAATCCAGGATGTGGAGCTTAGGGGAGAATTTCAGACGAGATCCCCGGGTAAAGCCCAGGAGAGCCGGGTGCTTGGCTGCTCTTGCAGAGGTACCTGTGCTGGGCAGCCGGCTAGGAATTCCGGCACGGAATTCCGACACGGGCACGGAATTCCGGCACGGGCACGGAATTCCGACAC
>VZRR01003129.1:22129-44489 GCA_013398015.1 Oreocharis arfaki
GGCAGGTTTGTGGGAGCCCCTCGTTAAAACTTTGGCAGCACATCACTGGAATGGCAGCTCGGAGCTGCCGAGGGGAGGAAGCTGCTAATGAGCAGCCGGAGCAGGGAAAAGCAGCTCTGCCCCGGTGTTTGGGAGAACCATGGGAGCTGCCTTGCGGGTGGCGTGGAGGAACAAGCACTGGGGGACAGCAGTGGCACCTCCTGAGCCAGGGAAGGGCGAGTGGGCAGGGATGGGGGGGCAAAGAGGGGTAGGAGATGGCCCCCACCGGCCCTCCTGGCTAGCAGAGCTCATCATCGCTTGCTTTGGCTCAAACCCACTGCCCTGAGTCCCTCAGACAGGAGAAAGGTGTGGAACAAATGGGAAAAAAGGCAGGGGGTGAGGTGTTCTTCCAGTGCAGCTCCAGGGAAACACCCAGGGCTGGGGAGGAGAACTTGCCCAGGCACTGATGTGTTCCTAAAAAAGCGGCTCTGAGGCTCATGCCGAGGCTGAGAGCAGCCACATCCCACCTCCCTCTGCCTCCCGAGTCCCACATCCCGCGGCCTTCTCGGGTCCAGACGGGCTCCAGCTGCCTGAGCACCGGCAGTTCTGGGCAGGCTGATGCCTTGGGTTGTCACTTTTGTATTTTCAAACCCTGCCCTGCCTGCTGTGTCTCTGTGCAGCTCCTTGCAGCTGCTCGCTGCTGCTCTCTCAGGCCAGGCAGGCAGAACAAAGCCTCTCCAAGCTCTCGAAGGACACCCAGCCTGTCCTGGGCCTGGAATGTGTAACCCAACATCTTGGGAAGGGGTGGAAGCTTGGGGAAATGACATCATTAACTGAAGCTTTAATTGGAGAATTAACCCTGATATGCAGATGAACCAAACCTATAAAAGTGTGAAGAACTCATGACCTGGGGTCCATCTTGGGCTCCATTTTAAAAGCAGCCTCTGGCTCCCCAGGGTGTGTTTGAAGGCCTGCCAAATAAATATCCACCTTTATTCCTGTCCAGTCTCTGTTTCTAGGCAGCCTCACAAGGCATCAAGGCACTGCCTGAAATGCACACCCAAAACGGGGCCGAAGCAGTGGGGATGGGTGGAAATCAGGGAAGGAGGGTGGAGATGTTGCTTCTGCGGAGGTGCTCACAGCGACACATCCCGCCCTGCACAGGCACAGCCTGCAGCCTAAGGGGGAATTCCATTCAGGACCAAGCTGGCAGCGCCTGGGACACGGCCTCTGGTCCTTGTGTGCCTCTGCAGGGATAAACACCCCTGAGATATGAACGAGGGCTGTGAGAACACCCTTCTGCCTCCACCCCGTTTTAGGAGAGCAGAAATTATTGGCCGAAGGGAAACCTCTCCTCCTCCCCCTCGGCCGTTGCTGCCAAAGTAACGCAAATTGTAGGAAAAACACCTTCTCTAAAAACAAACATATACATCTGCGCCTTTCTTCTTTTTCCAAGGGAACTCTCTGGGTCTGGCCCGCTCAGCCAGCAGCTCCCCTGCTCTCACAGTTTTTCCCGTGTGCAGCTGCACTTCCCAAACCTCAGGAGCCGCAGCTTCCCTGTGGGATGCTCCGGGATTTTCCTACCCCATGGACAAGACCTTCCCTACCCGTTTCCCCACTTTACCAGTCCTTGCACAGATTAAATACAATTTTCTGAACCAATTGTGTCTGTGGCTGAGCACAAGGAGGAAGGGCCTCCGTTTCTTTCGTCAGTGCAGCACAAAGGCTGTGCAGTAACATCTACTCCTAGGAGTAAATCAGGGAAAGGATGACAACCATCCATTACGACTGACTCAGCTGCGTGGATGGAGGCCAGCGGAATTAATAACAACAAACACCCCCCCCCTGTTTTAAAAGCATCTGGGGTTTAAACTCCTTCTCTTAAATAAAATAATAACGGGAAAACAAACACACACACACACAAAAAAAATTCGGGGCCACCCACTGAAAAGCAGAGACATAAAACCCACGGAATTCGGGGGGCTTCTGGGAACAATCCACGGGACAGGTACGACTGCCCCGGGAACTGGGGGTGCTTTTTCATGTCCCTGACAAATAGCAGCCGAGACACCTGCGGGCCAGATGTGCGCAGCTGTACGTGTGCTGCTGCCCATCAGCCCTCGGATTCCGGCCCGCTCCAGATGCCGGCCCTCACAAAACACAGCTCGGAAGGCCGGGCTGGAGCGAGGGAGCTGCGAGCCCAGGCATCTCCCTCTTCCCAGCCGTGCTGCCGAGTCTCCTCCGCACGCAAAGCCGAGCCCTCGGAGCCCCGCTGGCCACAGACCCTCAGGGGAAATTTGGGGAGAGACACTGCCGTCCTATAGCCAGGAATTTTTTAATGCCCCTGCATGAGTGACCTGGCGGGGTAGGTGCCACCCACTCTGCGTTTCAGACCCGAAAACCCACCAACACCCGCCTTGGAACTGGTGTATTCTGGTGTTTCTGCACACGTGGCACAGTTTCGCCATCTCTCCACGGGCACACGTGCAAAGGATTTTGGTTTTTCCTGCCAAAAGCGTGGCACGCGTGCTTACAACTCTGGGAGGCAACACCTTGCCTGTCCTGAGTTAGCCTTGGAGGTGATTGCTGAAAAAGGAGCTGAGAAAAGAGCTGAAAAAAGGAGCCGAAAAAGAGGTGAGAAAAGAGCTGAGAAAAGAGCTGAGAAAAGAGCTGAGAAAAGAGCCTTTTCCTTGGCATTCGGAGCAGGAACAAAGCTGTGTGCTTGCTCCTCAAAACTACCAAAGAGATGCTGAGGAAGCTTCCCTGAAGCGTGGATGGATTTAATCCTGTTTTTACACTTAGGGATCCTTACAGAGCACCACAGACAGCCCTTGGTGGGAGGAAGCCAGGAAGATCCTCCATCTCCTTGCCTGCTGCGCTCAGTGCCCAGGCTTTGGCTTCCCATCCCAGGTGCCGTTCCCAGATGTTTGCAGGAGAAAGGATGCTACCCTGGCATCTTCCCCCGGCTATAAGGCACACCCTGAAGGCCCCTGAATTCCTCAATCCCGATTCCCTGGCCGTGCCCTCAGTGTTTCCCACGTGGCAGGTGCTGTTCCTCGTTCCTTGATAACCACCCAGGCTCCGAGGAACGGCGGTGGTGCAGCCCCAGGACTTTGGGAAGGGATTGTAGCCGGCCAGGCCTCCAGCTGGGATTAATCAGCACGGCTTCCTTGAAGTCAAGGGGCCAAATTCTCACTCGGAATAAACCGGCTTAACCCTGCTGCAGTCAATAAAGCCCCTCTGATCTTTTTTTTTAATGGCAAGAATCGCTCAACCCTTTAAAATACCTGGGGTTACAGGGTGCTGCCCTCGCGAAGGGGGAGCTATATTTTTATATGACAAACAATCCTGCCGGGGGGAAGAAGGAGTCCTTGGCATGGAATGAGCCGCTCTGGATTTTGTGGGGCTGGGGCGAGTCATTGGCAGTGGCATTTTGGGCGCCCTGGGAATGGCGACAGCGACTTGGAATTCGAATGGGTGTGAGAGGCTCTGCATTCCTCATCTCCTACTGCCCCGGGGCTCTTTCTCTCCCTTTTCCTTGGCCTGGCAGCTACATCAGCAGGGCACAAGCCTGGCAAAAGCCGCCCTGGGTGCCACATCTCTCCTGGGTCCCACGTTTCTTCCAGGTTTTCATGCGAGTACCGCACAGTGCAGTTGTTTTCCTAAACCTTACACCTTCTGCCTTCCATGCAGATGGCATTGCCCGTGCTTGGAATCACAGAACATCCCGCTTAAATCAGGTTTAAAACCCTTAAACCAGGCTTCTCAAATCGAGCCCTCTAGATTTCAGCCTTTCACCCTTTAGGGTACTGAGCCTGTTCCCCTCCCTTGTGTTTATAATCAGCTCTACTCGTCTCTTCCCTCTTCCTCCTCCTCTCCTTGCCAGCTTCTTCCCGAGGGTGCCTCTTCTTCCTGGGGGTGCCCAGCTCCTTGGGGTGTCCTGTGCAGGGCCAGGAGTTGGGCTCGATGATCCCTGTGGATCATCGTGATCCCTGTGATCCCTGCCTTCCAACTCTGGAGATTTCCCGGACACAGCTCTGCATGAGGGACGTTTGCAGGACCAGGTAAGGCTGCTGCCGTGGCCTGAAGGGGTGTGGGAGTGTGCAGAGGACTGGTTTTTGTTGTTGTTTTGTCTGAATTTGCTGTACTTCAGCCTGGTTGTGTCTATTTTGCTTCCGACCCCTTGGCTGGCTCTGACTGAACGAGGGCCTGGATGTTGTTTGCCAGCTCTCGCTGGGGTTGTGGTGGCTCCTGACAGGACAGGGCTTTCTGCAGGCAGCAGCAGAGTGGCTGTGAATCTCCCTCGGGGCTGGTCGGGGGGGAAAATTTATCCTTTTTTCTGCGGGTTTGGGTGCCGCCATCCCCCTTCAGCAGCGTGGTCAGCGCATCCCCCCGCGCCTTGCCCGGGCTCTGAGCATCCGTGAATGGTTTCTCCAGGGCTCCCGGGAGCAGCATCACTCCTCGCACTGGGCGTGGGGCTGCCCAGCTGCTTTATGGGCTGCCCTGAAGCTGCTCCGGGGGTCGTGCCGGGCAGGCAAGCCCACGGGCAGGGGAAAGGAGCCAGATCTTACTCACAACCTCTTTAGCAAGGCGCTTCCAGCCCGGAGAGCGCCGGGAGCTTCCCCAGCCTCTGCTCTGCTCCAAGAGCCTCCAGTCCCACCGGCGAACACCCCGAGGGGGTTAATTCCCCATGCAACGAATGACTAACAATTTCTGAAATCTTGCTTTTTATTCTGCCCGCTGTCTGCGCCGCTGCTTCGTGCTTATTTCCCATCCGTAAATCACCCACTTCGGAGCGCCCGGGTCACCTTTTCATCGCGCTCCTGGATTTCATGGCTTCGCCAGAAGTGAGGCAAAGTCATCACTCCCTTGCTGCTGCTTTTCCAAAGGGGAACGAACGGTCTAGCTCCGGCAAGTTAAGATTTTTCGGGAGGAAGGAGCGGGCCGAGATGGGATCTCTGCGCTCGAGGAGCGAACGAGTCGGCTCGTCCGTGCCCGGCGGAGGATTTAATCACACGTCCAACATCGAAACGCGTGCTGCTCGCCCCGCTGCCTGGGGCGGGGTGTAGCACATGCTCCGCTGACTCAGAGCAGCCCGGCTCCCAGGGAACGTGGTTTGTGAGCAGCACGCACTCAGCAGCCTAGGAAAAAAAGCCCTGGAAAAATCGGTTTCCACGGTGTTTCCCAGCCTGCCGTGCTGCGAAAGGCAGATGCGCGCTTTGCTGTCCGCAGCCGCCAGGCTCTCGGCGTGTGGGTGATTAAATGAACGGGTTAAGTGGACGCTTTCAGGCGGACGAGCGCGGCTGACTCAGCTCGACAGCAGCTGGCTGGTCTTGTTTAGGTTTGCCAGCTGCAAAAGCTGGACTTGTTTGAACCTCGGAGAGTGACCCCTGCGAGGTTCCCGCTGGGGTAATAACCTGTGTCACCGCGGCGCTGATGCAATCCCCGCTCCGGGGGGCAGCTGGGCGAGCTCCCCGCAGCATCTGCTCCAAACAAAGGCTCCGTGCTCGGGCTTTGGCCGTGCTGCTCCTCTCTGGGTTGCACAACCAGTCTGGGATGGGCAGGGACACCTTCCACTAGACCCAGGCTGGCCTTGGATGCTTCCAGGGGTGAAGGGAACCTCTGGTGGGTGCTGAACAGCTTTTTGGCTCTACACAACTGAGTGCTACCCACGATTTATGTCTGCGGCACAAGATGTTTCTTTAAGTTTGGTGCTCTCCAGGTGAAATCTGCATGTGATGCTCGTGAAGCGGGAGGCAGGCTGGGTGCTACACTGGGTGGTTGAAATGAGGGTTTGGAGGCTTACTGGGGGATCGGATGGAACGCAGGGAGAGAAGAGGGAAGCTTGGATCTGCCTCTGTCTGGAGGAATGCGTTCGTGCTTCCGCGCACAGCACGCAGATCGTCTGTGAGCCCCGATTTGATTAAACACACTGTGGGTGTGGAGGATGGCTGGGGTGGCTTAATCTAAGAATTTTCACTCCTCTGTGTGCTTTTTTACCTGTTAAAAAATGCTTTGGCTTTCTCTTCGAATTTCTAGTTGCCATTCTTACACAGGCACAGATGGGCCTCGTAGTATCATAAAATCACAGAACGATTTGGGCTGGAAGGGACCTTAAAGCTCACCTTGTTCCACCCCCTGCCATGGGCAGGGACACCTTCCACTATCCCAGGCTGCTCCAAGCCCTGTCCAGCCTGGCCTTGGACACTTCCAGGGATGGGGAATATCTGTATCTGTGTGTGCACTGCACATTTCACCTCTAATGCAGCACTTCCCCGTCAGTCAACACCGGCGTGAGCGTACAGACAGACATTCCAACCAAAGGCTCCCCAAAATCAGCAGGGATTGAAATCAACACGGCCAAAGGAGTGAATGAAATGAAGTCTCCCTTTTTTCAGGGGGGCTGGCTGGTTCCTGTGGCACACGGTTTTCCCCGGAGCTGGCAGAAGGAACGCGAACGCTGGGCCACGCTCCCCTCCTGGAAGCGCACGGATGCACCCGACAGGAAACTTAACCTGCCGTCCCACACGCTTTGGCTGAGCAGAGTGATCCCTGCCCTTTCCATACTTATTTATATTTTCAGTTGACTGCATAATCTGGCCCTCTAGAAAGTCCCTTCAGGAGGTCACGCAGCTGAAATAATAGCTAATGAATTTGTAAAAAAATTATTTCAAGCTTATTAAATGCTTTCTTCCTTCCCTTCCAAGTGCTTACATGCTGCTCCCAAACTAGGTAGGGCTGGGATAAGGAGGCTGGCAGGACTGTGCCAGCTCCAGAGACTTAAGGAGAACTGCTGGCATTGCTTTTGCTTCCAGAGATATCCTCATTCTGCTCCCATCACCTCACTTGACTGTTCCACCCCTGCTTTTGGGATGGCCTTAAGTCCAAGGGATGAGGCTCTTGGACTTCTCCAGTGTCGCACCATCCAAATGGTTTCCATTAATCAAGGATTGGTTTGGGTTGGAAGGGACCTTACAGATCTTTGAGTGTGAAAGGAGCTGAGTTTATTCCTTCCAGTGCTTGGTTACACAAGCCGGGCCCTGACAGCTGGAATTGGTGGTTTGTATCTGCTCCGAGGGGATCTGCTCCCCTTTTCCACGGATGCAAAGATCCTCCTGTGTGCACGGGCTGGGGATGAGGGGCCTGATTCTTGGGGACTCACTGCCTGGCCCCCTGAGGGGATCCAGCCAAGTCATCTCGTTGGCTGAGCAAAGGACTACCTGTGGGCTGCCTTGCCAGGAAAAGGAGCTGTGGCCTAGTCCAGGGAGCAGACACATCTGTGGAGACAGCCCAGGACATGTAGGGACAGCTCTGAAACAATTTATGCCTTCACTTGGACAAGTGTGTGTCCCAAACCTGACAGTGCTGCTGTATCCTTATTTACGTTGGTCTTGTATGTCAGGGATTTTAGTTTTTCCAAGAGATCCAAAGAGTAACTAGATGATAAAGCCTGTTGGATACGAGTTTAAGCTGGAATTCTCAATAGGATCAAGAAAACTTTCAAGAAAACTTGGTGTCTATCAAAAAACTCCCAGCTCTGGAGGGGCTCTAAATCTCCTTGGCTTCACTCTGCGTCCCTCCCCCAAAAACGTGTTAGAGGCAGGTGGTCCTGGCTGTTTGAAGCTGTGCTGGGGAGTGGGCAGCGCCACAGAGAGGGTTAAATCACTTTGTGATGCTTCAGCTCTGGGTTTGGACCCGGTTAGTGCTGCTCAGACAGAGCATCCAGAGCTGGGTGGGCAGCTCTGGAACCACCAGCAGGAATTTTAACCTCCCACACCCCTGGGCTTTGTGCTGTGCCTTCCCCTGGTTTGGGGCTCCTCGCTGTGTGCCGGGCTCAGCTCAATGCCAGCCAGGACAGGGAGACCTCTGTGGGCTCTCCTGGCAGCTCCATAAAATATCGGTTACCTCATTGATTAAGGCTCCTTCCTCACACAAGGCTCCAACAGATTATGTAATGTCTTAATTTATCAATCAATTAATTAATAGATTTAAAATATCAATTAATTTATCAATTAATGTAGTATTTTTAATAGGGTAAATTGCCAGCCTTTGGGTTTCAGGTGGGGAAGCTTGAGCACGTGATCTTTGAAGAGTTCAAAACTAGCAAGAAGAGAGCTGAAAATACATTTTCTGGAATCTTGTCTCAGTTCGTGTCTGATTAGGGCTGGAAATTGCCTTGGAACAGGGAGGAACTGGAGGAAAATTACTCCGAGAGGTATTTGGGTCTGAATTATCCATCAGCAGTGCTCAGGCAGTTTTCCCTGCCCTGAGCTTTGCGTCTGTGTGCTGACCAGAATTGTGACTTTTATTTTTGTTGAAAGCACCCCCATCCCTACAGAAACCCCTGGCGGTTTGAGAACCGTGGCGCTGAGGATTTAAATCGTGCCTTAATACTGAAGGCGAGCCCGATTCCTGCTGGAAGTGCTTGCTCATCAGCTTTCCCTTCAACCAGTGGGGTTGTTGGGGCTCCCCAGCCCCCCTTGGCTGCCCTGGTCCCTTTGCGGGATCCTGCTGGAACCGGACGCCTCGGGATGGCTCCGGCCCAAGTGACCTCCTCGGGATCCTGGTGCAGAATTCTCCTGGTGGTACCCTGAGATCAGCAGATGCTGGCCTTTCTCTCAACTCCCACTCAGTGCCTCAAATCCCAGGGAAAGCTCTCCTTCCGCTGCTACACCCTCTGCTTTGAAGACAAAAGATGATTCAACAAGATATTGGAGGGGGGTGAGGGGGTTGCATGGTTCAGCTGCCTTCCAAAACTCACAGGGCTTTCCAGAGCTGGAATTAGGACGTTTCCAAAGCTGAAATTAGGACGTTTCCATGCGCAGCCTGCCCTCTCCAGAGCTTCCCTGGCACTGATGCCCAGCAAGACCTGTGGCAAAGCTAATCCTCCTCTTCTCAGTTCTTCTCCCAGCCCTTCCCCAGTTGCCCAGCTGAGATGTCCTTTGCCACCCAGCCCCAAAAAAGCAGCCTGTGGGTGAATGATTTGGGATCATAATGGATACGCTGAGTCTGTGCAACTCCGAGGAGAGTGTGGGTGCAGCAAGTGGGTGCCTGTGGAACCAGAGCCCTGCTATTGGTTTGAGCTGTATTTTATTTTATTCGTGGCACAGCCTCTCCCTGCTTGTTTGGGAAGTTGTTCCCCGCCTTTGCTGCCTGGAGCAGATCCCAGAGTGCAGCACAGCCTGCTCTCTTCATTGTCTGCCCCGCTAATACCTCTTTTTTATTTTTTATTTTTTCCCCTCCCTCCTTAGGGTCACTTGTTTCGGGTCACTTTATTCTCAGTACTGACCCCACGGCGGGGATTTCCATCTCTGTTGCTTCTGTGGCTCGGGAGGGATGTTTTGCTCTCATTTATTAGTTTTCCTGGCCAGAATACAAGAGGTTAAACACTTTGGAGAAGCTTATTCTGTATTTACAGCCGAGGTAGGTTTCTAAATCAACAGTAGGTCGTGTATTGGAGTGACTCACAGAGCTGCTTAACCTTTTTCCTTCCGTTTTTGTCCCTCTCCGAATGCGAGGCGCAGCAACATCTGCAGTTTAGATCTCTGCCGTGAGGAGATGTAAATGGCTGAATGCAAATCCAGCCTGCTGGCACCCAAATCCCTCCCGTGCTGGCTCAAGGTCCTGCCCGCTGGGGAGGTGGCGAGGCGGGCACTGCCAGTGTTGGCATCAGCTTTTCGGAGGGGAAACTGAGGCAAAGTCGCAGGCGGGCGTGGGCTGGGGGTAGGTTCGGCCTGGCCCCTTCGTTTAGGGCACGGGGGAGATGAGCCCAGGGTGGGCTGTGGGTGCAAGGAGAGCAAAACCCACCGGTGCCGTCCCACCAGATGGTCACAAAAGAGGTGCCACCCTCTCAGTTAGGCCAGAGGCTCTGGAGGAAAGCGTCCCCAAAGGGGAAAGGGCCATCAGCTGCAAAGGGCCCCAACATCCCGGGGGCACTTTTGCTCCCTGCCAAAACCAGTGGGAAACAGGCTGGAGGTGAGCAGAGCGGATGGGAGCAAGCTGGAATTAGGATATCCCCTCCTCAGCCATCGCCTCTGCAATTTGCTGCGCTTCAAACCCCCTTTTTCCACGGGATATTTACAGACTCCCCTTCTTCCTTAGCAGCAAGAGCAGGCACGAGACGTTTTCACACCCCAGTCGCAGCCAAACCCCTGCATTTCCCCTACCCAGCAGCATCCAGTGACTCCCTTCTGAGGAATCTGTGGAATCTCTCCGATTTTGGGGTTTGTCCCTCTCCTCTCCCTGCCCCGGGATCTTTAGGATGGTCCTGCCAGCTCTCCTGTGCAGTTTTGGGGGGGTCTCAGCTGGGGCTAGGCCTGAGGTGCTGCAGGAGCCCCGTGGGCACAGCATCTCTCTGGGGTCCCGCTGCTCCTCATGCACCCCAATCTTTGGAATTTCAAGGAATTCAGTCCCTCAGGGAAGGGCAGATGCTTTCTGTGGGTACCAGCAGCTCTGGGGGGTGCCTGTCCTGCAGCATCAAGGATGACCTGGGAGGCCTGAGAGGTTTTGTTTCTCGTGTTCAGACCACAAATTGCCTTGCTCTCGACGCCTGCCAGCTCTGTGGGGTTTTCTACTCATGAAAAGACTGCGCTGCCCGACCCTCTTGGAGTCATCCTTTAAAATTTGGGGTTGTTTATTGAAGTGGCTGCTGATAAAGGAAGGGAGCAGACCTGTGCTTGTCGTGTTTGGAGCTAATTTAAATTAATCTCCCATTAAGAGGAGGAGAGGGCAGGTTTAATCACATACTCAGGAAAACACAGCAGAGAAATGGGATTTTTTTTTTATAAAAAGAATTTTTTCTATCAAAACGGCT
The DNA here is from genome assembly GCA_013398015.1 of Oreocharis arfaki. Lineage (NCBI taxonomy): Eukaryota > Metazoa > Chordata > Aves > Passeriformes > Paramythiidae > Oreocharis > Oreocharis arfaki. The sequence goes on from VZRR01003129.1 coordinate 32,922, forward strand.
GCCGTGACTGCAAGGTGGAAGCATGTGTGATGCCACGCTCTGACCCTAAATTAAATAACCCGGGAGTGTGTTCTCCTGATGATCACTGATGCGGGATGTGCCCAGGGCAAAATTTGGTTCCTCCTTTTCCTGGGCAGTGAGACAGCTCCTGGCTGCTCCCGGATATTCCCTGTGCTCCCCGTTAGACACACGGGAGATGCTCCCCTTGGACGCAGCCCCATCCCCACCTCGTTCTTCATTTAAACGCAGTTTACCCTGCCCTCTAGTGCCAGCAGGTGCTGAGTCAGCAGCTCCTGCGGTTTTCCCACCTTTCCCATCTCCCAGCCTGGGAATCTGCTGCTGCTGCTGCTGCTGGGGCTTGCAGGGTGGGGAGAGCTGCCGGGAGTGCCCGTGCACCGCCGGGGCGTGCGGGGAACGGGTACCTCGGAGCAGCTTTGGAGCGAGCACAGTCGCTTGGAAGGACCTCCTGGAGATGTGTGCGAGGAAAACGAGCCCTGTGAGGGGAATGGGAATACACGTGGCAGGCCGTGTGAAGGGAGGCTTTGGAGGCCAGGAGGTTGTTCCAGCGGTGAGCTTAAAATGAAATCTTCAAAGCCTGGGAAGTGCCGGGAGATGCAGGGGACAGGCGGGGCTGGGGTAACACCTGGAGACGGATCTCTTGCTTTCCTCTTAAAGAAGAGGGGGGATAATTTTCTGTTTGAGGAGACGTCTGAGAGCCTCTTGTCGCCCTTTCTGCCTGGGGTCTGCAGCCACATCGGTGCTCCCCGAATCTCCTCCAAGCCCATCGCACCTCCCTCCCTCCTTCTGCTGCCACCCTCCCGCTGTTTCGAAGACCCCAGCAGACAAAAGCTTTGGGGTTCGGAGTGCAGGGACACCAAAGCTGCCGAGCTGGGTGTCCTGCAGCCGGGCGGGACGGGACCCGCCGCAGCCTTTGCACAATTTCCTGGGTTATTTCGAGCTGTGGGGAAGGTCCAGCCGTGCCTGGGAGGGGCAGGCAGGGCTGTGCTACGCAAGCGAGGCTGCAGAAAATGGAAAAACAGCCTTGGCTAAGTCTCCTCCTCGCCTGTCCCCTCGTCTTGGATCCGAAACTGGGGAAAGGAGGGGGGGAGGGACACCACCACAGCACCCCAAGCCTGCGAGGTGACCCCTGGTTTTGCTGTGCTGATGCTGGCGGAGCTGTTAGGGTGGGTTTGTTTCTTTAAGGTGTCTCCCAGAGGGAGGATCAGCCAAATGCGATGTGGCAGCTCTGGTAACTCCTCTTGGCTCTCAGCACGGCCCTCGCTGATCACACAACTTGCTAGTGAAGAAGGTACAGCTGTCCAGGCCTTGGCAGGCGTCCCCACCCTCCACTTGCTGCCAAATCCTGGCTTGCTTTTTTTATAAAAAATTCTTCGTTTCCTCAGAGAATGGAAATGGAGCAGCCTCCTCTGCCTCCCAGCCCCATCCAACGCCTCCCGGACCTGCTGGAGTAAAGCCTGGTGTCCCTGCATCCCGCCGCGGTGCTGGGATGTTGGCAGCCAGGGAGAGCCCCGATTCCAGGGCTCCTGTCCTGCTCTGAGGGGTTGGGGGGGCCCAGGGTGAAGGGTTGGGGTCCCAGCAGTGCCTGCACAGGGCTGGAGCTGTGGCTGGGGGTGGTTTGGCATTCCTGGCACGGGCATTCCCGGCTCACGTGGACACCAGGGAGAAGGGAACCAGCTGGAGGTGGGGGTAAGAGCCAGCTCACCACCAGGCCAACAGCTCTCCTGACTTCTTCCCTGGCTGTGCCACAGCTGCAGAGCTGGGAGTGCCTCATCATCCCTGTTTGCACCTCCGTGGAGCACCTCCAAACACCCAGGTCCCGAATTGTCCCAGCAGCCAGACCCCCTGAAAATCTTCAGGCATTGATTGCTGGCCTGGGCTCCCTGCGAGATCTCCAGGAAACCTTCACCTCCTCCTCTCCCTCCTTCAGAAATGACCCAAAGCCCCCTGGTTTTGGAATATTTTAGCCTCGTGTGCAATTTTGAGGATGTGCCTGAGCCACGGAGGAGCTGCAAGGCAGCCTGAGCAGTGCAGTGGATGAGTAATTCAAGGGAAGGTGGGGGGAGCCTATGGATTTCCTCTCCAGAAAGAGCTTTTGGATCTCCAAACAACACAAATGTGGCTGGAGCTGTGTGAGAGGCCGTGCAGTAGCATTTCAGGGAGAGATTAAGGAAAAGCAGCGCCGGGGAACAAAAATACACCTCACAGCTGGTGAAACGATGGCATTAGGAAATAGCTCCCAACGTGCTCTGAACGGGAGGTTTGTTTTCTGGAGGAGCAGGGATGAGCAGGAATTGAATCTAAGAATTGTCCTTGGGACTTGTACACGTACCTCAGGCACTGCAGCGGGCATGAAAGCCTCATGCAGGGTTTGAAAAACCGAATTGCAGCAGAAAACGAGCCAGCAATGACATGTATGAGAGCAATTAAACCAGTGTGAAAAAGAGGGCATAGACTTGCAAACACTGCTGTATTTAAGGACTGGTGTTTTTCTCTCTGATTCTGACACGATTATCCTGAAAGATCTTGTGATTCCGTGAATTAGTACTGACATGATTAGCTTGAAAAATCACATTATTCCATTAATTGATACTGACATGATTATCCTGATAAATCATATGATTCCGTTAATTGATTCTGACGTGACTAGCCTGAAAAATCATACGATTCCATGAATTGATACTGACATCATTATCCTGAAAAACCACGATTCCATTAATTGATCCTGACATGATTAGCCCGAAAAATCTTACGACTCTACGGATACGCGCAGCTAAGGAACAGCTGCAATTTTCAGAGCCGTGTCTGTTTCCCTCGACAGCTTTAAAATATTTACCTTTTTCCACTCATCGAGTGTGAAAGTGTTGCCTGGTTTACAAAACAACAGCGTTCAGGCGGAAAACTCCAGGATGAACGCGGTCCTATTAAAAGTCAGCGTGTTTTGAGCTCCCAATTCTGTATTCTCAGCCCCTCTGGGCACACGGCAATGCCCCGGGGGTGTCTGGAATTGTAGTTTTGGTGTGACAGGGTCTTTTTGAGGTGCTTTCCACCACCAATTTCCCTGGAATGAACAGGGAAAGCAGCGGTGAGTTACTCCTTCTCGTGCACTATAATGAGGAATACTGATCATTAGGCTGTTTGGTTTTAAAGCTTCCGAGGGAATCGCTGGGTAGGGATCTCTGATCTCCCCTGTTCTTGAGGTACAAGCTGATCTAAACATTTCAAAAGCCTGGACCTCTTCTCTGTCCCAAACCCCAAGTGCAAACTAGTCGCGATGGAGGTGAGAACGCGGCCGCTCCGCTGCGCTCCGGCTCCCTCCCAACAGCAAACTTTTCAGCTCAGTCTGGTATAAAATAGATTATTTCGTGCTGGCAACCCCAGGAATCTCTTAAACAGCCCCTTTTCGTGGCCAGGGATGAAGAAACCCGTGTAAAATGTCGGGTTGTTCCGCGCACAAACCCCCCACGGTGCTGGAAGGGAGCTTTGGAGATGGCGCCTGGAGCGCCGCGCTCGCAGCCAGGGCGGCAGAAAGGGCTTGGTGCTAGCAGAGACTTCCTGGCAGAATAATTAAGCAAAACAAATTAAAACATGCAGGACAGCCATCCTATCTAATGTGTAAAAATACGGGTCAATACGCTGCGTGCAGAGTGCTGCTGTAAAAACCGGTATTATCTCATCCGGCCTGTTTTCATCATGTGGTTTCATGCCCTGGTTTCTCACTGGGAAATTTCCATGGGGGTGATTCCCAGATGTTCCTACCCAGGCTCAATTCCTGCCACCCCGTCCCCTGCTCTGGAGCCCACCGATACCTGCTGGGCGAGCTCACCTGTGTGTTTGGGGGAAGAAAGACTCAAACTCCCAAGAATTGGCAAAAAAAGTGCCCCGTGGGATGAATTTTGTGGGGTTGTGGCGTGGAGGTGGTGCTGGGCATCCCGGTGGGACACATGAAAAGGACAGGCAGGCAGTTGCTCAGCTGGAACAAATTGGAAATTTATTTTCCCTATCCAGACTCCTCTGATTAGTGGGTCATTAATAAATTTCATTGCATCTCTGTCCTGGCCGTATTCAGGGTGGGATTTTTGTGCTGCAGGGCAAGCGTGGTCCTCATAGAACGTGTGGGGTGATGGCACCGGGGTTTCTGGTGGGCCTGGGTGGGTTTTGTGCAGATGGATTAAAGCACAAACTCCTTCCCTGTCCTCAACAAGGTGGTTTATCTTCAGGTCCCAACGCCACGTTGTTTGCTGGGGAGCATCTCCCTGCTCGCCTTCCTCCTGAGTCCGCAGTTCTGTCTGGTTTATTCCTCGCATTTCCGAGCTTTCCCCTGCCAGACAGGAATTCTGCCTAAGGAGCCGCATCGCACAGAGCAGTTCCACAAAAAATCCAGCCCCAAATGTGCATTTTTTGTGTCTCTGGCAGGTTAGTTCTGTTGAGGAGCTTGGTTTTGGGGACGCCGGGTGTGGATGCCTTGGGGAACCCCCCCCCAGCCACCCAAAATACTGGGTTTTCTATGAAAGCCTCTCCCTGGCTCCACCCCAACCCTAGTGAATTTTCCAAGCTGGATTAACTAATTTTTCTTTAATAGGAAGCTCAGCACAGCCGTGATTCCCCCATTTCAGCAGAGCAATTGGGTTTATTTACATTTAAGCACAAACATATGATATTTTAAAGGAGGCCTGAACAGCTAAAACCGAGGGCATAATCAGATAAATGACTGCATGAGGATTTCTGGTGGCTAAACTCACCCCAAACCCACTTCATACATTTTAAAGCACGGGTTTGGCAGGTCTAATATCTCTTAAGGAAATGCTTCTTGGGGGTGGCAGCTAACAAGGCAAAACTCTCTTATTAGGAATTCAATTAAAGCTAGGCCAGGCTTACTGGACCTCTTCCAGTAAATATATATCAGGCTGAACCCGTCGACATCTGTCTCTTCTCTCGCCCCCACCTCCTCCTGTTTCTGTTTTCCAAGCTGTGGTTAAAAGGTGGAGAGGAGATGGGAGGAAGAGGACGGACTCTAGCTCTCCACAGAGTGCAGGGCACAAGGATTATTTGATGTTTTGGTGTCCGACCACTTTTGTGATCTGGGGGAGAACGGGTCTGCCTCAATCCCACCCCTTGCTGAAACACAGGTGTGAAAAAAAAAAACCCACAACCCAAATTAAAAATCCCAAATCACATAATTACAACAAACAGAGGCTGGATCCTGGTGGATCCCGGACCCTGGGCACTGGTTTGGGAATGAAGAATCCACTCTGCCTTTCCTGCGCTCGTTTTTGGAGTAGCAGATCAAAACACCTCTTCCACCCAAAAGGCTCAGACCTCGGGAGAACCACCCAGAGAAGCCAGGGATCTGATCTGGAGAATTCAGGGATCTAATCTGGAGAATTCAGGGATCTAATCCAGAGAAATCAGGGGTCTAACCTGGAGAATTCAGGGGTCTGATCTGGAGAATTCAGGGGTCTGATCTGGAGAATTCAGGGATCTGATCTGGAGAATTCAGGTGTCTAACCTGGAGAATTCAAGGATCTAATCCGGAGAATTCAGGGGTCTAATGGCCACTTTGAGCCCTCTGTTATCAGCAGGGCTCAGGAGTTGCTGTCGCTTATTTAACGTTTTTATGGCAGTGGTAACCAAACCCCCCCCCCGCCCGGGTCCCGTTTGCACCCTCCTCCTGCAAGGAACCTGTCTCCAGATTCCTGCCGCTGCTTCCCTTGATGTGATAGAGAAAGACTGATTTATTTTCTTCCCCGCTTCCCGATGGAAAACCCTCCTCGCTGCTGAACGCTGAAAACCTTGGGCTCCAAGGGTGACAGACCGCGAATAAAATTCAAAGAGGGATACTCTGTTTTACCCCTCAAATCCCCACTCTAAGGCAGGAGGAGAAGCACATCCCGAGGATCTGCCGGAGCCCTGATTCCCACGTTTTGCTGCACGGCTGGCAGGAGAAGGACAAGGGCATTGGGGCTGGGGGGACTGGCTGGCGCTGGCGTGGAAGTGGTTAAAGGGATGGGTCTGAGGGCAAGGGCTGCCTCGCCTTGATTTATGGGCTGGCTGAGTTAATTTGCTCTTTGTGTGCGATTAGTTGTTGTTGCTGAGTGGTCATCTTCCACAACTACAAATCTAATTAATGCCGGGGTGCCAAGTGTTGGTTTGGTGTGTTGTTTTTGGTTTTATTTATTTATTTTTTTTTAAATCCCTGGCAAATATTGCTACTGTTTCAGTTCCTGAGAACTGATCATTAATTAGGATGAGCCTGCTGATACCCAGCTGGAAGGTTTCTTGGCTTTCCTCACTTCCAAATTTGCCTGAAGAATTAAATCAGGAGCCGTGGTGACTCTCCGGGCAACCCACCGAGGTGTCTGGTGGGACCAGCAGCTTGCGAGGAGCAATCCGCTTTTTTTTTTCCTTTTCCCCTTTCCCAATTTTCCGCAAAGCCTGGGAAGAGGGGTGGAAAAGCTCCCCGAAATCTCTGCTTTCCCCGAGCAGCCGTAATTGCCTGGCGGCATTTCGAGCTCGCTCTGTGCTTCGGGGTTGTGGTGCCGTCCCTTTCCATGTTCGTGGCCTCGTCAAACCATTCCTGCAGCTCCTCCAGCAAGACATAAATCCTGGAGGTTTTGGGCTCGGAGGTTTCAAAGTCGTGCTGAAGCACATGGAAACGATTCTCGGGGCTGCGGCTATAAAAATAATTATATTGCCGGGGGAAAGAGTGACATGAAATGTCCCCAAAAGAGATCTCAGCGGTGGTTACAGGATCTGTCCCGGCTCTCTAAGAGCCCGCTGTGATCTCCAAGAGCTCGTTTATCACCGCTACCTACAACTGCAGGAAATATGCCCCCAAAAAGCAGCGAAGGGAGGAATGTGAGGGGAGGTTGCTCGGGAGAAGCGTTTCGGTCTCTCCCTTTGTTTTAATGAGGATGCTTTGAAAATTAGCGCTGCTCTGCAGAGCCGAGCGGTGTGAGGATGACTAATTCGGAGACAAATTAGGTCTACTTAGCCGAAATGTCTGCCTCGATTGTTCCCTTAATGACCCTTCAACGCACATCTCTCCCGATAGGACTTTTACCGCAGCTCTGCCTCCAGCAGATTAAGTAATAACATGTTTTTACCACTTTTCTAAGCGCTCCTTCGGACCCGATCCAGCATTTCCACCCCGCCATGCGTGTCTCCAGCCCTTTCTGATGGGTAATTCATTTATTTGCGTCTAGCCCCTGGCAGATTTGTCTCTTCGCATGTCTCCTTCTCCGGAGCATTTCCCTTGCACCCTCTTTCTCAAAGCTCCCCGAGCCTGAGCGGTTTTTTGGCTGACTGCAGCGTGTTTGGTGTCTGCTGGGTAACAGATTTATCCTTTCCCAAGGAAAGACACGAACGTAAACAGAGGATCCAAAATGCATTTTGCTGGGCTTTTTAAATGCGCTGGGATGAAACCCCCGCCCCTCCCCACTGCTACAAGGCTATTAATGTAAATACCAAACTTTACAATCCTTCCTGTCAGGGAAACTTATTTACATTTTTTGAAGGATGCGTGTTAAAAAAAAACCGGGGCTTTTGGGACAAAAAGGGCTTCGTTCCAGTGTCACTACACCCCCGGTTCACTGTGCTGCTCTCACACACTATAGAATTAGGTTTTGTTCCCAGGGCCAGCAGAGATAACATCTGTTTGCTTCTTTAAGGAGAAATGAAATAGGATGCTGGTGTTTTATACTGGAAACAGCCCCGCGAGTCTGAAAGGGCGATGGAATGAGGGCTGTGGGTCGAACACACGTGTCAAACGGGGCTTCTCCAGCATGAGAAAGGTGGGGAAGGGGTCACCAGCGCCAGTGCCAGCCCAGGGGAGGTGGAGGGCTCGTCCCCAGCGAGCGGGAAGAAGGGGCAGACTGGTCTTACTGGGGGCTCAAGGCTGTGATGTCTTTTACACCTTGCTGCTGGTCCTGCCATCCCAGCTGGACAGGTTGTTTTCCCTGCTAGAAGGAATATCAGCAAACATACTGCCTTTTTTTTCCTGGTTTCTCCTTTTCTGTTTAGAGCTTGTGGAGCGTTTTGAAAGCAAAAGGGAAAGGTGGCTGCAAGGGAAGGGGTGCAGGTGAGGATGGGGAAGTTTAGGGGGGAGGAAGGCTCGGCTGAAACATCTCATGGCGGTCCTAGAGGTGCAAAAGCTGCGCCCGTTTCCCCTGAAACTCCCAGAGTCTGTTGCCTGGAATTCTGTGGAGCAGAACAGGAAAAGCTCTCGTGGCTGGGGGAGAGAGCAGCAGCGACCTGCTGGCGTTCGCAGGGGCCAGGTGGCATTTTCCCAGTTCCCAGGGCTCTGATTTTCTAATCAAACTGCTCCTCTGGTTTCTAGTCGGCTTGCAGCCCTCCAGGGGGAAATCCTTCCCTTGCTTCTCTCTCCCCAAAACCTCGGGGAAAGGGAGGATGGCATCCCAGCCTGAGCGGCGCTCACCCCACGCTTGCAGTTGCTACTCCCTAGGAAAGGCAGGCGCTGGATCCCAAATCCACGCAACTATTTCTTGGGGGATTTTTGTCCATCGAGGCAGCACAGGCTGCTCCCCTCTCACCCATGACATGTCCCACCACCCAGCTAAATCTGCCCGTTTCCCAGGGTTTCTTGAGGACCTCGTTGTAGTTCCTTCCTCACTCCCTGGCAGCCGTAATTTCTGTCGCCATGAACGGTAGAATCTGACACCGCGCGCGCACCAGGCCATTTGTCAACAACCTTTTCAACAGTCCAACCACACGCGTGTTCCTGCTCGCACAGGCACGGGGAAAGGGGGAAAGTTTGGGATCTTCCTCCGCGAGAGCCACCTCGGAGCACCGGGTTGGGAGCTGGGTCGCTACGGCGAAGGCGCCGGGTTCCCATTTATTCCGAATCGAACCAAAACGTGCCGGGGTTTGGTTCTGCGTCGTGGTTTTCCCGATTTTTTTGGGGTGGTAGGGACAATGTGAGCACCTACCTATAAAATCCGCCTGATCAGAGCGACGTTAATAATAATTCCATCGATGTGGGGTTTAAAATATGGTTCAAAAAAGGCAGGTTTTGCCCTGTACCGTGTGCTAGGAGTGGTTGTGTGTTAGATAACAGATTCCCAGCCATCCTTGGCTGATGGCAACGCATCATTTGGGAAACAACAGAATCAATGCATTGTTCCAGCCCAGCACTTTCCTATTCAGCCAATCTAAACTGCTGAAGAAATATGTGTTCGGGACATTTTACATCTGGTTTTGACAAGAAGCCTGGGTTTTTGTGTGTGGGGTTTTTTCTGTTTTTTTTTTTTAAACTGTTTGCTGCAGTTTTTTAGCCAGATTAGCATGGGAAAAGGCTCTCTGTTTTATAAACGGAGGGTTTAGCTTTTGAAAAACCCACTCAGCTCTGGATTTTTGCAGTTGAAGTCAGGGCAAGGCGTGCAAAAAATAGGAATGCCAGCGATGGCCATAAACCCCACAACAACAGTGTTACCTATTTAAATAAAGCTAAACAACAGGCAGCTCATGCAATGGGTAGAATAACCAATTTTGAGACGTTTTTCGTACTTTGGGGACTCACTGGAAGAGCGTGTGGACACCTTAATTGCGGCAAATTCCAAACTATTCCAGGATGCAAGCGAAACATTTACATCTAAAACGGTTTTAAGCCTGTTTTACACCACTAGTAAGTCCTGGCTTCACATTTTTTAGCTTTTTGGACTGAGGCACTGCAGTCGCATCAAGTTTTTGGCCGGTTTCTGTATTTCATTTATTCACTGCTGCCCAAAACAAAGACGGATTTGCCTCTTCAAACAAACCCGGCCAATGGGCTGGGATAAACTTTCCTCCTCTCAGTTCTGCACATGATGAAATTATTTCGTTTTTACATCACGAGGGTGGCGGGGAGAATGTCCCTTCGGAGGGTTTGCCTGGTGAAATGGGTTCGCGGGCTCTGTTTTATGTACGGAGCCCCAGACAGCGCCCGGCCAGACCCAAACTCCGGCTGACACAACGCAGAGCTGCTCTGCTTAATTAGCTGGAGGTGAGGGTGTTATTAGAAGCCCTTTTTTTCTCTCCTTTCCCACTGTTTATTCCTCTCTCCCTGAATATTACAAAGGCAGCTGAAGAGGAAGTAGTTTCCTGCTAATGGAAAGCGACGGGGAAGGGTTTAGCGAGGAGAGTAAATAAGAAACTGCGCCCAACGCCAGCCGCTGCTTCGCCGGCACTTTGGGGAAGGGAAACTGGACAAACCCAAGAAGTTTAGCAGAGTTTCTCCTATCTCTGTTTGCTTTTTGCTGCGTGAGGGGGAAGGGGCACAGCCCGGCACTGCAGCCGACATCTGCTGCTCGTTTCTTTTAAGAGAAACACAACCTGGGGCGAACCCGTCGCCGAGCCCCGCGTGCGTCCTGCCGACCCCCTGGCCCCTAGCTGGGAGGGGATGTGGCCACCACGGGGCTCAGCACTGAGGTTTCTGGGGTGCAGACGCCCACGGAGCGGGGCAGCAGCTGTTTCAGATCCCCTTGTCAGCCTGCTGCGGCCATCACCTTTCCCTCTCCGAGCCCTTCTCCAAAGCGGCGCTTTCTGGCAAATCTCACGCGGTGACGGTTTCCCCTCTGTCCCGCACCATCCAGCTCTCAACACCAGCCCCCTCTCTCTCCCCCATTCCCACAGAGCAAAAGCATGCTGATTATTACGTCCCCCCCACCCTGAAATTTGGGGCACATCTCATTTTTGCCTTCCTGAAAGCTCCATTTATTTGAATTTCCGCCGGCGCGGGAGGAGCGGGAGGAACCGGCCGTGCCTACGCTGCCCTCCGGCTCGGTGACCCAAACCCAACAGCGTCCCCAGCATTCCACACCACCTCTCCCCGGGCAGAGGGAAGGAAACAGACCCGGAGCATCATCCAGGAGAAGAGAAACGGGTACCTACCCCTTGGGCTGGCCCGGCCCGGGCGGTGGCTAGTGGGAGGCCGACATGGACCACGCTCCCTCCATCCTCCACACGGAGAAGGCATAACTGAGCCTCTCGTGAGCCACGTAACTGCAGCTCGTCATCTTACTGTCCATCTCGTCGCTCTGTAGCACCTGGTAGAGGAAGTCTATGTACCGCGCCGCCAGCTTGAGCGTCTGGATTTTACTCAGTTTGTCAGAGGGCAGCGTGGGGATGATTTTCCTCAGGGCGGCGAAAGCTTCGTTGAGCGACTGAGTCCTCTGCCTCTCTCTGACGTTGGCCAGGATCCTCTGGCTCTGCAGTTCTTCGTAAGATTGGGAGCTGGGACTGGACTTTTTCCCCCTCTTGCCTGGGTTGGGGCTGCCATCTTCGCTGGACTTCTTACTGTATCTTCTCTTCCTGCCAAATCTCTTTGGCTGCCTTTCCAGCTCCTCTTCACTGGTCCCCAAGCTATCCACAGGGGAAACAGGAGAACTGGAGCTTTCTTCCATGCTTTCTGCAAGAAGGGGAGGGGAAGAGCCTTTCCCCCCCTCCTTATGTTATGTGAGTGTGTGTGTGTCTTAAATGTGCTTTAAATTCCTGAGACAGATCCTTTGGAAAAACAGGAGGATTCTTTTTTTCCTTTTTTTCCCCCCCGCTTTT
>VZRR01003129.1:53352-116350 GCA_013398015.1 Oreocharis arfaki
TGTGCCTTTGAAGGCCCTTCAAATAAATACCCACCTTTATTCCCTTACTCTTGTTTAGTCTCTGTTTTTTAGGTGGCCTGATAAGGCATCACTGGATTGCAAAGTGTTGCTGCATTTTTGTGTATTTTAGCTCAAAACGTCCTTTAAGTGGCCACTGGAGGAGGAGAGCCGTAAAACATACCTGTCCTCAGCCTGAATCTCCCCCAGCTTTTTCATTATCAGTTGAGCTTTGCGATTTGTTGGGGTTTTTTTCCTGGCATCAATACGGCTGTGAGGTTTCATTTCCTCCTCCTTGGCGCTTTTGGCAAAGCTCGAGTTTGCTGTCGGTTCCACTCGAGGCCCTGTCAGGTGACTCGGGGTCTGATCCACAACTTGCACCGTCAGCACAAAACTTTATGTTGCTTTCAGCAGGCTTTGCTGCGACCTTTAATAATTCCCTCCTCCCGAGGGGGCTGGAGCAGGGATCCAGTAGGCATTTGTCGTGTCTCGCTCTCCTCAAGGGCCAATAATTCCGTGCAATATTTCCGTAGGCCTTTGATCCGTCACTGTTGCTCGACGGCGCTTTGAAGCCTTAATAGCGCCCCATATCCCGCACTTATTAAATTCAAATTCTCCAGTCGCATTTCCCTGGAAGATACATAAAAATAACACATGGAGGAAATGGAGCTGGAAGATCCTCTGTATGAGCTGGCTTACATCTCCCGTGCGGGGAAGACACCGAGAGCGTTGCCTCTGCACTCGTGACAGAGCCATCTGCACGGTTTTGACGGAGCGGGGAATATCTGAAAAAGCAATAACAGGGTCGGGGAGCTGCGAGCCGGCTTCAAAACCCGGATTCTCAGGATGCTGCTGGGCAGCCTTTCATTTAGAGGGAATTAGCATTGGAGGCACCTCGCTGCGCAGGATGCCCTGGGCTCTGGGAATGGATGTGTCCGGTGGGCTCTACTGCAGCTCCTCTGGAGTTCTCCGTGGCAGATATTCCGAGGTTGGGATAAAGGTGCCATTGAGGGGTCTGGAATTAAGGTGGACTCGATGACCTTGAGGCCTTTTCCAACCTAAATGATTCTGTCTCACTGCAGAGGGAAGGGTAAAGCAGTGGGATGAGCCATTTGGTTGAGGATGGTAGAGAATGAAGTGGGAGATGCAACGGATTTTGGGTGGAAACTCAGGTCCAAACAGGAGGAGAGATGATCCATTACCAATGGAAGGACTGGTGTAAAAAGCCAGGAATGTCTCAAGGATCCACAATTTATAAGATCCTTTTACTATCCTGCCCAAGAGTGACATCCTGGGAACAGCACAAGTCCACAGTGAATCAGGGAAACACTTGTCCCTCTTGGTTTTTTGGGGTCTCACCAGGGGGTGGGGGGAAATTTCTGCTAAATTCCAGCAGAACCACCCGATTTCCACACAAAGTCCTTGGTGGTGACCAAGCGACTCGCAGGCACGTGAGCAGCCACTTCCTCAGAGCTCACCTCCACAAAACCACGTTCTCCCTGGAAAACTCTGCTGCCTGCCTAAAGCAGCCTGAGGAGAGCAGCGAGAACTTGGCTGCGCCGAAAATAAAAAGGGGGTTGAGCAGCTTTGGGCGGGGTGTGACGCTTCCATCGACTCCGGTGTGTATCCCGGGCTGGCATCGCCTTGGGAGCTGCGAGATTTGGGTGGCTGATGAAGACCCGGGGTCTCCAGCTCGTCGCCACGCAGGCACAGACAGCACTTCCCAAACCTTTGGCGTGGCTGGTGGGACAAATACCTTCTGGCTTATGAGGCAAAGCCCGAATTAACAGCCAGGGACGTCAGCGTCTCACGGCATGTTGTGCAACCAGAGCTCTGATATTTTGTAATTAGTGTTGCTCCCTGGGGGTTTTTTTTTCTTTTTTTAAAGCGAGATCTGATTTTTTCGCCAGGAGCACACGCTGAAAAAGTGATTGAGAAAGCAAATAGTAAAAAAAAAAAAAAAAAATTTGGTTGCAAATAGACACCTTGTTTTCAAGGAAGTTGAGAACTTCCTAAAGGAAGTTTTCACAAGCGCGGAAATTTCTCTTTGGTGGAAAGCAGAAGTTTGATGGGGCAGGGTTGCTGCAAGTGTTACAAAAGATCAGTCTCCAGCCTGACCTCCCTGACACGAGAATTTTGAAAGCCCCCGAAGCGTGTCTGCTCTTCTTTGTGCAAAAACACTACTGGGCATGAGGACTGAGGGAGTTTTAACCTGAAGTCCTTGCGAGGTTGGTGGTGCCTTGGCAAACACAGAAACATAACGTGCAGTTGAGGATGTGGCTGGAGGAGATGGCTTTCGTGTGCTGTCTTGTGATGACATGAGCCTGCTGGTGGAAAAATAGGCTTTAAAGTGGCAATTTTGGGTCAGTCAACCAGATATGCTTGATGTGTGCTGGACCCCGAGACCCCCACACCTTGGGCACATCTCAGTGCTGGCGCCTTTGTTCTGCTGTGTGACAGACTGAACGTCGAGGACTGAGGTGTGACAGGGTTTTTTCAGCCCCAATGTGTGTTCCCAGCATTGCTCCCAGCTCCATTCCCAGGAGTGTGGCTCCCCACGGGGAGCGGGGGAACACCAGCTCCCGGTGAGTGCGGCAGGAGCGAGGCGAGGCTGGTGCGGAGCGATTTGCAAGCGAACAACTGCCGGGCGCTGAGCACAGATAAATCCCCAAATCGGAGCGGAGCAGACGTGTGATGAAATCCTTCCAGGCGGAGGGGAGGGGGCAGGGGGCCAACAATCCAACGTGTCCTAATATTTTCATTCTAAAACCCGGCGTATCAGTAACACGCGCACGTGAAGCTATGGAAATGCCGAGCCCGTCGTCGTGCCATATGTTTTAAATATCATCAAGTAGGCCGGTTTTGGGGGTGTATTTGATATTCTGGCTGCTGTCACTAGGACTGGACCAACCAATTCATATGGAATATGAATTGGCCTTGAGCTCGGTCTCAGCGCTGACCCAAGGAGAGTTTTGCAAAAGGCGTTTCTAACCTGAGGAACGATAGGCTCGGCCTTGCGCCGGGGGAGGAGGGCGGGCGGACTCTTGACCTAGATACAAATCTCTGGGGTTAAAAATCAAGATAGCTGTTGGATAGCAGGGACCAAAACATGTCACTGATAAGATTTGTTCTCTCTCTCTCTTTTTTTTTTTCCCCTTTTTTTCAAATGTTTTTGCTGGAAAACGCACCTCGCACAGAAATCGCAATTGCTGCTTCTTGCAAGTTGCAGTTTTCAGTATTTTCCCTTCAGTGTTTCTCACCACGAGGAAGTAAAGAATGTAGGTATGTCTATGTTTTTGATTTGGAAATTAGTGTCAAACTCACAGATCCTTTCAGATCCCCCACATTTTTTTTCAGGGAACAGTTAAATACGGAAGGAATCTTACTTCTTGTATTTTTATGCCTTACCTCTTAAAAAGAAGGGCACCCCATCCAAATCTTCATTTGGAAATACTCACATGAAAGACTCCCCTGTTTAGTAGAACAGCAGAGAAATATTTCTGGGGACAAATTCTTTCATTCCTTTACTTTGTTCCCTTTTGCTTTTCCTTTGGGAGGGTCTCCCTGTCAGCAGAAAGGGGATAAAGCAGAGAAAATCAGGGAGTGGAAAAAACAAATATATTTTAATAATATTATCAAGCAGTTCTTGGTTCTCTCCCTTTTTTTTCTTTTTTGAGGAAAAGAAGGATGAATGATGTTGTGTGAGGTCTAGTGCGTGACTGATCCTTTCCCCTCTTACCCCCACTCTTGGCAAGGAAACGGAGTTCATGGCAAGTTGCAGAGGAAAAGCACCGTTCTAGGGGAATTTTTGGGGTGGGAAAATTCGGCTCCCTTGTCTGGGCAGCCCTGGTGTCTCTTTGCAAGACGTGGGCTGGGACCCGAACCTCTCACAGGGCTCCTTCCTGTTCCCACGTCCGTGCCAGGAATCGGACTCGGCGGGAGGATTTCGGATAACGTGTCCTGGGAAGACGGGAGCCGGGGGGGGATGGAGCTCCCTCTCTCAGAGCCAGCCTGGATCTGCAGCTCCGACACAAACCCAGGCTGATTTTGCGGCTGGAGTTGGCAGATTTGTGTGCAAGGAACAGCCGAGGACTCGCAAGGTGCTGTTTTTACACTTCGCTGGCTACAGAGCCACTCGGAGAGTTCGGGTTCACCCTGCAGATCCTGGATGCTGAACACGTTGTTTCCCCCGCTGTTTGCTCGCAGGTTTGCTTTGCTTTGGAGCCATTGGAATGGGCAGAATTCGCTCGTGGGTGAAGGCTAACATAGATGTGAAGATTTGCTATTTCCCTGAGCCTTTCCTTCCTTCCTTATCACCTTCTGCTCAGGGGAATCAGTGCAAGGGAGCGGATGGAGTGGATTTGTGTGACTGTAGCTCAGCCTGCAAAAATTGGTTCTTGCCAGAGATGCAGAACCAAAAGGGAGAAAAAAAAAATCACCCCTCACATGGATTTTTAACCTCTGTATTGATCAGTTGTGTGGTCGTCTGCTGCCAGCTCTCTTTGCTGCATTTTGTGTCTCAGGTTCCTGAGGGGCAGAATCTGGGGGCACTTCTTTGTACAGCTGAGGGAATCTGGGATTGACCAAACCATGCTGATCCCGTGAAAATTCAGGCTTGGCCTGCTGGGAGCCATTAGAGCTCTTCACTGATTTAATCAAGAAGTTTAATGCCAGAAGGGAACTGTTTGATCTCTTGGACCAGGGCTGGAGACACCTGCATAGAGTTCACTGAGGTGTCTGCCTAAAATTTGTCACTCCCTACCTCTCCCTTTTCATCTTTACCTTCTCTATTTTATTTCCCCCCATGTTATTTTTCCTTCCAGTCCTTTAAGGAAGGTCCCTGGCCAACGACACCGCCGCTGCCACGACGGACACGTCTCACCCGGCCCCACCTCGAGCCGCTCGGTCCGTGACAGCCTTTCAGTCCACTCACCCAATGTGACAAGAGCAATCCTGGCTCCTTCCCTGCAGTGACTCATAAGGACAAGTTATTAAGATATTAAGCCCTAGGATGGCAGCCAAGAGGGTTCAGACACCGCCTGCACCACTGCTGCTGTCTCCGTCCTTCTCTGGGGCGTGTTTACAGATCAGCTGGAAATTTCCTAAATAAGCCGATCCTATCCATCAACAAATCCCCTTCGGATAACGCACATTTCATGGCAGTTTCCAGTGCTCTGCCTACAGGAGGATATAAAAACTCCTTTTGTTATAATATAGCCTCCTTGGCAGCTTGTAACTCAGTGGGAAAGGCTCTGGATTCCTGGAGGAGCGCACTGCGTCAGCGATTTTGGGGATTTCAGGGAGAGGGAGGGAGGCCTCACTGGGGAGAAAAAAAAAAAAGGAAAGCCCGAGCAAAGCTGTGCTCTCCTTTTAAGATGAATGGGTAAAAGTTAGGTCGAAGATAAACAAGAGTGTGGGTAAGGGGCGTGAAAAGATGCTCTTATCTCGGCAAATCCGGTGGGATTTTGCAGGAAGCGGGAGCACAGGGCGTGTGTTGGTTGGATTGCATTCCAAAACGAAAATTCGAGGGAGCAAAGGCTTCCATGCACAATTTTCCCAGGGATTTTGTCACCTCAGCAAGGCAGTGGCAGAGGTTCCTCCATCCCTGAGCGGGTACATCCCAACGGGAGATGCCAAGGAACATCCAGAACTTGGGGTGTGAGGACACTTTGGAGACTTCCATGGTCTCCTCTCTGCCACACACTTCAAGGTGTCCCCAGCCAAGACTTCTTCCATCCAGGGGTTTCCCATTCTTCATTTTCCTGAAGAACATTTGCATTTCCAACTGAGGGCTTTTCTCTGAATTCAGCTAATCCCACCCAATGGAATATTCAAAGAGGGTTAAGTTTCCTGGTGAAGCCAATTCCCCTCATCTGATTCTTTTATTTTTGCATTATCACAGGTATTTTTCTGGAAGGGGTCTCTTTTCCTTAGGAATTTGAGTTCGTCTGGGAAAACACCTCCAAAGGTGGGCAGAGGAGGTTAAAATTCAAAAAATTTAAAACCTTTCCTTGCCAATTTATAATTTTCACTGGAAGTCTAACCCTCACAAATCGTGGGTTTGGGGAAGAAAATTTTGACTGGGGGCAGTTTTGCGACTTTCTCTTTTTCTGTTTTTCATTCTCTCTTTCTCTTTCTCGACTTTTTTTCCTTTTGCTTTTTTTTCTCTTTTTCTTTTTCCTTTTTCCTTTTCCTTTTCCTTTTCCTTTTCCTTTTCCTTTTCCTTTTCCTTTTCCTTTTCCTTTTCCCTTTCCCTTTCCCTTTCCCTTTTCCTTTTCCTTTTTTTCTTTTTCTTTTCTCTTTCTCTTAATTTTTTTTTTTTGAAATTTTAAATCCACACAGAGCCCTCTTCTCTGCCTTCTTCTCTCTGCCCGCCTCCATGAAAACCCAGAGAGTTCATGTAACCACCCACAAATTGCTTTGCATCATTTTTCCTGCTGATTTTTCGAAGGAATGGCTTAAATTTTAGTACCTCAAGGGGAAAACAAAGAAATTAAAACACAATGATACAATGACCTCTTCATCTTCCTTCTTTTGCCCTTTGCTGATCTGCACACAAAAAGCATCTTTTCAAACCAATGCTGGAGGTGTTGTGAGTGCCCACCAAAGAAAATACTGCCAAAGTAGGAAAAATCTCATAAAAATTTGGTCTAGCAATGGTTTGGGTTCCTTTCTTTAATGTCATTTGTGTTTTTCTTGGACCTGTGGCTTGTGGGATGGGGGAACCTTGGATGCTCTCAGATGTTTAAGTAGCTCTTCCCCGTGATGTTTTCAAGTGTGGAAGGGGCAGGTGATCCCTGCTCTGAATATCAGCTTGACGAGGAGCTTGAAATGGCATTAAAAGGTGGGAGAAAATCCTGGGAGATGAGTTTAGGGTGGGCCTCCCCAGCCCCCTGCTCAGGGAAGCACTGCAAAGAGCTGAACTCCTTGGGAAAGCGCTCTTACAAGTGGTGGTTGTTTTTTAGCTGCCATATATTAAAAACGAAAGAGAAAGACCCTCCAAAATACTTCTTTTCCATAAAGGGCCTTCTGTCAACAGCGAGAAAAGATAATTCAAAGGAATATTTCAGGCAGCTGCTTTTAATCAGCTCATGTGACTGGCTGGTGGAAGAATTAAATTAGAGTTGGTTGATTTTCTTACGGACCAACAAAGGTGAGAGGCAGAGCGGGGCCTGATCCAGGTGTGGGGAGCCTCCCTCGGACTCCCAGCATCTCCCAACTGGTCCCACTGGGAATTTGCCCTCTGCCCCACCATCGATCAGCCCCACACCTCGAGCTGGGTTCATTCTACAAGGATTTCCTTCCAGCCTTGGTGCTGCCTGGCAGAGGGGCTTTACGGCCCCACCGTGAGCGCTTTTTTTGGGGGGGGAGATAATTACCCGAGTTCAAAGCCCCCTCAGCCAATCGTGTCCTGCTATTCATGCGAGCTGTTTCATAACGCTGTTTTGAACCCTGTTGGTGGCATAATTAAGATTTAATTAAATACAGGAATAGAAACATGTTGTTCACTCGGCCATCTGTGAGTCAATGGCTGCGGTGGTTTTCGGAGTTTCTACGCTACATGCTGTTAGTGAGTGTTTCATATTATTTTCCATCTCCCCAACCGTACTTGCACGTTTTCAGAGCCACCGAAGAGCCAGAGCAGATATTACGACGTTATTATAGCCTTGTGTGGGTGATCATCTCTTTCTGCTGCTCTTTCCTATTGATCCTGCCCTTCAAATCGTGCCTCAAGTGTAGCCGGAGCTGCTGGGACCATGGGGAACGGGGATGCCGAAGGAAAGATGGCTCAATCCAGAGATAGAAAGGAAAAGGAGGGGAATTCCGTTGGTTTGTTTTGGTTGGTGAGATGTCCCAACCAGCAGCACCCGGATAGTAGTAGTAGTAGTAATAATAATAATAACAATAGTAATAATAATAATAACAATAATAATCTTAGTGTCTTCCACAGCACCTGGCAAAAAAGCAGCCTAGGACAGAGAGACCTGGCAATAACCAAGTACCCAAAGTGCACATCAGCGCCACAGAGTGGCTCCTCCTCCAACCAAAGCCCAGGAAATGCTGAGCTGATGTGCCCGAATCGCGCATTTTTCAGCTTGACAAAAACTCTTTGTGAGCTGGTGTTGAATATAAGTTACATCTAAATGAAGAGGGTGGCGTTTCCCCTAATTAAAACTGGTTTAATTCTGAAACTTCAGATGGGAAATATTTTGATTTCAACAAGATATTATGAGGCTGAATTTGGTTAAATGTTGTGGTTTTAAGTAGTGTAAAATTCACCCCGAGCCAAAAATGAAACATTTTCTCTCAGATACAATGAAATGTCATGTTTGATCAGAACATTTCTTTCCCTACTGTTTTCTGGCCTAAGGGGTGAAAGAAAAAGAAGCTTAACTCAAACAACATTGATGCCTTCTTGGATTTTTCTTGGGGAGAAAGAAAGAGGTGGGATCAGCCACCCAGCCCCAAAATAAACGCTTCACAAAGCTCTTGCTGAAGCACCTAGGAGAGCATGGATGAATTTTGCCTTTGCTCCTGCTGATTCCCTGTTTCACACCGCCAAATTAAAGTACTCTTTTTTTTTTCTTTTTCTTTTTTTTTTTTGTTGGTTTCACGCTTTAAAAGTCAGAATTTTAACAAATTCAGTTGATCCCTTTTTCTGGCTTTTGTTTCATTTTGGTTTGGTTTTGGTTTCACTCACTTTTTGGGGGTTTCTGCTTTGGGCCAGAGATGAGGGTGACCAGTCAGGTTAGCAACAGCCATAGGATACTTCCAAAAATTTGAAAGAATGTTTTGGAAAATGAACATTTTCTGGAACTGGGAGGGAAATAAGTGGGGGAAAACACTGATGCTTTGTTTCAGCCTCAACAGGAGTGGATCCATGCTCTTTCTTCGCAGAGAAGTTTGGTTTGATGTTTCACGGCGATGTTCTTCCTAACGACGCTCCACGAGCACGTGAAGCGCGGGCTGTGACATCTCCTCTGCCTCACAATTTAGCTCAGTTCCACGAATCTCCAGAGCTCCAGGAATCATTGCTAGCCGCCATCTTCCTCCACCTGATTCCAGCCTCTTCCTAAATGGGAAGTGGAGAGAGAGATCCTGGTGTTCCAAAGGGACACTTTGGTCCCCACCATCACCGAGCGGCCCGGTGATCCCAACTTCCAAACCAATCCTGCTTCTCTCCTGCGGCAGTATGTCCCAACCCTCCCTGGCTCTGCTGCTGCTCTTTGTGTCTTTATCGTCATCGGGGACGGCTCATGGCTGCCAGGGCGTCAGCGGGTTTTGGGAAAACACGATGGCGTGTTCCAGGGAGCAGCGGGAAGGGACGGAGAGAAGGCTCTAAGGCAGCAAGGAGTTGGTTTCATTCTTATAGATAATCTCATCCCAACTTTAATGGTGTTTGGAAGTCCCTGCTGGGTTCGGTCCCGCTCTGTGGCAAGCCCTGAGATTTGGCAGGTGTCGGGACAGCAGGAGTTTCAAAATGTTTTGCAATCTGTCTCTGCTCCCGTCGAAATCGCTGCCTTGGAAAAATCCCACTTTTGTTTCAACTGGTTGCCCTAAAAATGAGCGGAGAGGGCTCATTTTGCCCCCGTTCAGCTGCCCTGGCTGATGGGAGGATGATGGGACGATGATGGGACATCACTCGTCTCCAACCTTGATTTCCAGCAGCTGGGAATTTGGCTCAGCACTGGAGCCGAATGGAGCCACCGGCCCCGTGCTGGGATGGGGATGGACACGATCCAAGGGGCTCCGACCTTCCCAGCCCCACAGGCCTTTCCTCCTCTCCAAAGCGCCCCAGGGATGAGCAAAACTCTGGGAAAGGCAGAAGAAGCTCATAAACACCTGAAATCCTCTTCAAAGGGCACAGAGAGAAATTTATCGCTCAGTGAGAGCTGTAATTTATTCCAGTAGTGCTCAGCCTATGATTTGAATATTATTTGACTTTGGAGTAGCTTTTCCTTCGTAAAAAACCACCCCAAACCCACACAGTGCGTGGATATTTCTTGTCCTCAAAGTGGAGCTGAGCTACGTCTGGTTCTTGCCATCCCTTTAACTCCCCCCGACACGATGTATGTACAACAGAAAACGCACACCCAGCACGTGTGGCCGTGAAACAGAATTCCCTCTGGAAGAATTTGCCTCTGGACAGATGTGGTTGGGGTCACCTTTTCGTCTGACAGAGCGGGTGAGCTCTGGGAGTCAGACTTCCACAGGCAAGGAATGATGAGAGGCAGAAACGGGACTTGGCGTTGTTCGGATTTTCACCCTCTCACAGCTGCTCTTAGAAATGGCCATTTTTAAAGATTTCTGTTTTTCCCCGACAAAACTAAATTTTCTGTGTAAAGGGGTATTTGTTCAGGTTTTTTCCCGGCGTTTTGATACCAAAATTAGGACGGTAAAATCCTAAAACCACTGTAGGTTACAAGCAGAAGCCGGCTCAGTTTTTATGAAACAGTTTTAGCGTGCCATAAAATCAGTGTTTGGCTTCTAAAAACACAGATACTGTGGAGGAAAACTTTGCATTAATACTCGGATGGGTATATCTAATTTCATTTTTTAGAGTCAGGGTTATAAATCTAATCAGACTTAAAAGTAGAATTCTAATTAGGCTTACAATTCTAATTAGACTTAGAATTATGATTAGACTTGGGCATAGAGTTTTAAGTGTACTTGGACTTAGAATTCTAATTGGACTTAGAATTCTAATTATACTTAGAATTATGACAAGACTTAGACTTAGAATTACAATTGTACTTGGACCTAGATTTGGAATTCTAATCAGACTTAAAATTCTGATTAGGCTTGGACATTGAATTGTATTTATACTTGGACTTACAATTCTGATTAGACTTGGACACAGAATCAAAATTAGACTTGGACTTAGGATTGTAATTAGAGTTAGAATTCTGATTAGACTTGGGCATACAATTATAATTAAAATTATAATTGGATTTACAATTCTGATTACACTTGGACTTACAATTCTAATTAGACTTGGACTTTGAATCAGCATTCTACCCAGCCACTAGAATAGGAAAGCTGATGGACACTTCCCTTGCAAAAGCTGCAGTTTTCAAGCATTTCTGAAGTTGTAACTTCATCTCTGACCTAGTGGAGGGAAGCGTTTGAGCCTGGCTTTATTTAGGGCCCCACTTAATCCCTCTCTGAGCGTGGAGGGTGTAAAGACCCCGTGAGTTCTGGTTCTGAGGTGGCAGGGACCTCGCTGAGGTTTTTCTCCCTCTGCGCTGAGATTCCCTGAGCCCGGGGAGCTGCTCAGAGGGAATAAATCTGTTCATTATCAAACAATTCCTGGGAATTGGGCTTGGTCGCAGCAGTAACGCTTTCCAGGCTCGTGTCTCAGCTCCCACCGAGCCACAGAGCATCTTCTGAACCTGCTTTCACTCCTGCACCGCTTTGAAAACGCAGGATTTGGGGAGGCATATTCCCTTTCCGATGTTTTTCTCCTCCCTCAGTGGAAATGTCGGTGTTTATTTTGCGAACGGGTGAAGAATGCTGTGGGGCTTCTCTTTTTTTTTCCCCCCCCTCAGGTGTTTTTTTGGCACAGCTATGATGTGATTTAAGATAGATAAATTTAAAAAAAGATTAGCCACAGCTGTTGAAAAGCCCGGCAGTGTGACTGTCAGAGGGACCCCTCCCGACTGCAGCCCCGCTCTGCTCCGCTACCGTGACGCTCTCCCAATTCCCCCCTGAACTCCGGCACTCCACATGCTGGGAGACTGGCACAAAAAGTGCCCTCAATCCGAGGGGAGGCCGGTGGGCCCGGTACCTCACATCCTGGATCAATAAAGGAGCCGGCAGGGCTGGCTGCCCCTTCCCCGGCATCGCTGCGGGGTCTGGGGTTGGAGGTCTACGGGAGATCCCGAGGGCTGCTTTGCGCTGGAGGTAGGAAAGCAGGCAGGGAGCCTTGGCTGTTTGCTGTCCGTGCAAGGAGATGCACGATGTGCTGGCATCCCAGCAGGTTTGGAGCCACGTTCCTGTGTTTATCCAGGCTTTCTCCTGCCACTGTGAGACTCGGGGATGGCAGTGAGCCGTGTGTTAAAGCCTCCTGCCTCTATCTCTGCTGATAAGAGCGTTTCCCGTGTTGAGGCACGGTTTGAAGGGAGCTTCCCAGGTGGAATAAAGGGTTATTTCACGGGGGAACGAGCCCTGGGTGTTAGGATAAAGCTGATTTTCAAAATATTTTCAGAATATCCCATCCCGTGTCCAAGCAGGCAAAAGTCAGTTCCAGATTTGGGTGTTTCCTGGGCTCAGAGCGGGTCCAGCCACGGTCAGTACAACAACACACGGGCTGAACATCTGGGGACACCGACTCCTGTGCCTGAAACCTGGTTTTATACCTAACATCTCGTCTGGGATAAATGTCAGAGCAGCAGGTGTGTTAGCCCCAGCCTATCTTTAATTCGATGCGCAGATAAACATTTTAAAGCGCCTGCGTGTCTTGCAGGGAAAGACGCCGCGAAGGAGCAAAGCGCTTGCATCGGATGTGGAATCTGAATAAAGGGTGCTTTTATTTTGCCTCTGTCTTCAGGGAAGCAGGGAAAGGAGAGGTCTCCTCCAAGACAAGTATTTTTACGTTAAAAATAATTTGCCACGCAGAAGTAAAGTGATGCTCCGCAGCAGCGGAACAAAACAAAATTCCTCTGCGAGCTTCCCAGTAGAATATATATATTTTTTTTAATTTAATGGACTTAATCCTTGTTTGTTTACCTTCTTGATTGTATTAACCAGCAAGGTAGTGATTAAAGGCAGGAGTGTAGCTCATGCTAATTATATTTAAAGCCCCCGAACGTGTTTCTTTTTAGTCAGAGATGATTACAATAAACACACCTGCACTATTTTACAAGCAGGCTCGGCCCTGGCTTGGGGTGCCAGGAAAGGCCAGGATTTAACCCTGCCTTGGGGGTGCCTTCATACAAAGTGGGGGGGGGGGTTTTCCAAGGAATTTGAGAGTTGCAACGTGGAGGGACAGGAGCAAACAGCTGGGCAGGTCTTGATTGAAAATAAAAATGGATTAAACACTAATTAAATTTGCTGGATCCCTCAGCAGGTAAAGCAAAGACTAAAAGTGCTCCTGCGTGAACGTTCATGGCTGTGTTGGGCAGCATCAAGCGGCTCTGCAGGACCCATTCTGATCTTACCCCAAACCAGTACAAACCATTGCCCCTACTGGTTTATACAGGAGCTGGCTGCCTTCATCGTGGAGCACAGAAATATTCTCCTGGAGAGTGAATTTCCCCTTCAGAGTGCCGGGTTTGGGTTGATATGTGGGGGTTTCAAACAAAAATGAGACTTGCAGAAGTTAATTCACCGCGGCAGAGTGGTTTGGGGAGATAACATCTCCTAGTCCTGCTGTTTAATTAAACCCAGATTTTTATTTGCTCTACCTTTTAATTAAAGAGGAATAAGATATTTGTCCTCCTAAGGCAAATCTGGTTGATTTTATGAAATGTGGGGTTTGGGGTTTTTGTTGTTGTTGTTGTTTTACTTTCTAGTTTGAGATTGAAATGCACCACTCTGCTCCAGCACATTTTTTATTGAAGGGAGGTTAGGCAGCTTTTCCTCAGCTCTGGAGGCTGGGAGACAGCCACAACCATGAAATTCCCCTCCGGATTCGAGCTGATCTGCTCACAAAGCAATGAGGAATAAAAAAAAAAAAGCCCTCCCTGCAGCTGTGAACTTGAGCTAGGAATAAGTAGCAAGGTAACAGATATCACAAAGCAAAAGAAGTGGAAAAAAAAAATTCAAGAAAGGCAAAAACCCACTTCCCTTGGCATTTATTCAGGGGCTTGAATTTATTTAAGCAGCGAGAGTATTTTCAAAAGTACTTATTTTGCGTTCATATGGTAGTGAGGAATTAAAACAAATTCCCTGAATGCTTTTTTAACGTGGTTCTTAAACTGCTTTTCACTGCTTGGAAAAGATCAGTATTTATATTATTACGAATTTAATCTCCGTGTTTGTGCTAAACACCTTTAGAAGAGAGGCTGCTCGGCTCTTCCACGTTTAATTTTATGAAATCTCTCGAAAGTTAAGGGCAGCACTTCTCAACCTCAAAGTAAGATCAGATCTCTGCAGGTTTCCCTCGAACCTTCCAGGTTATTTTTGTAGGGCGCAATTCTTCCTCCACATTATTTAAGATACCTCGAAAGTCGATAATTTCTGATTTTTTATTTATTTTTTTTTTAATATCAGCCTCCAAGGCTTCTTCCACTGAATTAATTCCGCAGTTTTACGGGATTGCTAAGTTATTACTGACTTTTTAAACGCCGTGAATTCACGGGGAAGGTACCAACCCCGTACTACTTTCGTTTTGCAGAGCGGTTGAGTTCCGGCCCTGGCTCAGAATCCCGTGTTTTCCCGATGTTTTACCCCAAGGAGGACGGCTTGGCTGCGGAAGAGCAGCGCCGGGAACGCTTCACAGAGATGCGCGAGCCGGGAGAAAAACAGAACGTGGAAAAAGGGAAAATCGAGTTATCGGAAGAGCTGCTTTTCTTTTTTCCCCAGGTTTTTGTTTGGCTCGGGGAGAGGGGGGGGAGGGTGTTCAGCCCCTGGAAGCAGATCCATCATTCTGCTGGGGCCGTGTACCGTTTCTGAGCCTGCAATTCCTGTCACGACGGGGCAGAAATCCTGCCCCGTGGGGTCAGAAGGAGAGCCAGGTAGTGTCAGTCAGAAAAGTGCTGATAATACGGAATCACCTTCCTGGGAAAGGCTGATTTCAGAGCGCAGCGTGTATCCCAGGAAGGAAAACTGATAAGCTGCTCCGTGTAAGGCGTTGATCCACCCCAACACAGGAGTTTATCCCCCCGTGCTAATTGCACCCTCATGTCAGCCCTGACTAATTTAAATGTAAGCCAGGCTTACATTTAAACATGGGCTTTGTCGCGTCCCTGGCCTGCTAGAGTGGGATTAAACGCTGCAGGTCTGCCTGCTGGATGCGCAGAAATCAGAGCGAGGGCTTCTTCCAGCTGGGAAATCCTGCCTCGTCCTGCTGCATCACCCCAAATTCGGGTGGTGACTCGGGGCAGGTTGGTGCACACCTCCTCAGGACGGGGGAAATTCTGGAATGGGGGGGAATAAACCCAGTGCTAGAGGGGTCTGTGGTGTCTCAAACAGCGCCAGGAGGGAGGCGCTCACTGCAGGGGGCCTGCGAGCCAAAAACCTTGGGAAGCGCAGGCCGGAATTCCAGGTACCTGAACAGCGGGAGAGCTTGATGCTTGTTGGAAAGCAAGGCTGGGATTAACTCCCCAGCTTAATTAACCTCCAATAATGACTGCTCCAGTTCATAGAAGTTTACTGTCCCCCGGAGAGCCGTGGGCTGGGGAAGCCTCTCCGACGGGATGAGTGCGGCCCAACGCGGGGGGATAAGGAACACCTTCCCTTCTGAGCAGCTCTGTGCACTGCTATTCAGCAAAATGCCCTCTCTGGGATTGCCAGCTGGATCCACGAGCTGGGAAATGGGGTTTTGATAAGCCTTGTCTGTGACTGGGACTCGTCACTGGAAGGGCAGGAGAGAGGGAAGCCCGCCGGGCACCGGAGCGCTGTGGAGAGGCTGCAAGGAAAGGCCCACCGGGCTGATGCCACTTTGTGGCTGATAGTCATTCCTGATCTCCGTGTGGGAGGCTTCATTATTCCCTCTTTTCCCACCCCACATTCCCAGGAGACAGGGACGCAGAGGTGAGCGTGCCCCGAAGGGCCAAAACCTGGGATCGCCCTTCCCATTGCTCCGTTTCCATCTGCGCCTGGTGGGAATGGCCTGGGCTAAAACTTTCCGTGCTCGGTGTCTGCCTCGGCCTCAGTGTTTTTGGAAAGGGCTTTTGGAGGAGATGGCTTAGCCGTGCCCAGGACTGGGATCAGAGAAAGAGGCATCACACTGCAGCGCGGGAGATTACAAGATGAGAGCAGGATGCAGAGGGAACGGCGTGCTGCTTCCTGAGGCTGCTCGGGATCAGTGGATGCTCTGCCTGGAGGCTTTTTGGGCCAGCTCATGGCACGTTGGCTCCCTCAGGGAAGTCTTTCCCTGATATTTCAGAGCGTTCAGGCGCTGCAGAGGCAGGCGTTGGAAGGGTCAATCATATTTCAGGCTCTTTCTCAATGCAAAGTGTGTAAACAGGACATGGAAAGATGCATAAAAATGGCTTTGGAAGGATAAAACCCCAAGGATTTGGGGTGAAGAGGCATAAAACGTGATCTAAACGCAGGGACAGATAGCCGTGCGTCCCCTTTACACGCAGCTTTCGCAGCAGATGTTTCTGCTCACTCTGCTCCCCGAGGTGACGATCCGCTTTCTCGGGGCTGAGCTGGAGCCGGGATGCTGGCAGGAGTCATCCTCTGCTCTTGGAAAAGAGAGGTTTTAATCCCGGACCACGAGAGGGCAGTGCCTGCAGCTGGATTCCCCTCGGCTCAAACACCCTCCCCGCTAACAGGCTTGGACTGCGAATCCAAAACAACATTTATCTGCTTTTATTCCCGTCCCCCTCTCCCCCTCTCCTGGCAAGGGCCCCTTTCTGAGATTGGAATCGCTTTGGCGCTGGAGTTTCCCTGCTCAGATGCGCTCGGGCTTCAGCAAGCAGACTGGGTGGGAGTCATCTAAAATTAGCCGTCGTGGTGGAAATTGCGCTCTTTTCCCACAAAAGGAGCTGATGTGGCTTGGAAGGCTCTTCCCGAGGTCAGGTCCTTGCTGGTCACCCCCACGGCAGCATCCTGGGTGCCCACACACGGATTTGTGGAGGGGGCACAGCTGGAAAGCAGAGCTGGGCTGTCACAAGGGGACTCCCACAGGGCGTTTAGGATGCTGAACCAGCTCTGGAAAGCCACCCCAGGGCCTGTTTGCCCGTTTTCCCACCTGTGCAAAGGGACTGTCCTGCTCCAGGGTGCAGCTCTGAGCGCAGGGATGGCTGGATCCACTCAGGGAACGGCTCCATGGCTTCCCTGCCAGGGCCTGGCCCAGGAGCAAACACCATCTGCCGCAGATCCCGAGGTGCCATGGGACAGCAACCCTCAGGCTGCTGTTAGCTCCTCCTGCTGATTCCCTGGGCAAGCTTCCTGGGTCATATCCCGTGCCCACAGCCTGGGAAATCCTGCCCCGAATGGCCATCACTGGGTTTTGAGGGTGAATGAAGGATTGCTGAAGTCCCAGCCATCCCACCTGAGGGCACGCCATGGTGGTAGCACTCTCCAGGTGAGGGATTTTGGGCACGAGAGCTACAGAGAAACTTCATTCTTCTCTGCAAGAGGAAGGAAATGGAGGAGAGAATACCCAGGAGCTGCAATTTTCCCAAGTATTCCCATTCCATCCCTTCCCTGGGAGGGTGGGGAGGCCCTGGCACAGGGTGCCCAGAGAAGCTGTGGCTGCCCCGGGATCCCTGGCAGTGCCCAAGGCCAGGCTGGACGGGGCTTGGAGCAGTCTGGGACAGTGGGAGGTGTCCCTGCCCAGGGGGTGGAATGGGATGGGTTTTAAGGTCCCTTCCAACCCAAACCCCCTGCCATGGGCAGGGACACCTTCCACTGTCCCAGGTGGATCAGGAATGAAAACTTGCGGTTGCGGTCTGTGGCCAAAAAATAAAATTAGAAAACCAAACCATCTTTTCACCCCCAAATTGTCCCTGAAATTACCCACACCTTCCCAAAAGAACAGCTCGCAGTGGGGATGTGATTCCTCTTGTTCCAGGGTTTCCAGGTTGATGGAGAAGCGCAGAGCATTGTTCCAGAAAGGGTCGGCAGTTTGCTTTTGGAAGAAGGAAGGTGTAACCAACAATTCTCACTCCTCTAGGCAAGGGGAGCAGCGGGCTGGAAGCAGGGGCTGTGTTTGCCATGAGCAATTCTCCTGCTGCTCCTGGGCCCCTGAGCTGCTCCTCAGGGGCTGGAGCACGAGAGTACCACTCCTCAGCACCTCCTGGCACCCTCCCACAGGAGGTTTGGCCATGGGATTTCTGGTGAGAGGATCCTGCTGCTTTGTGGGGTGACGAGGAAAAGCATCAGGAAGGTGGAGCCTGATCCTCAAACCAGGCTGTTCGCTGGGATTCCCTCTTTGGGAATGTGTTGATGGACTGAGGAGCCTTGGATAGGTCTTCACAAAGTCACCTCAGAGTCTTGATGTGTGCGAGGGTGTGTGGGCTGCTGTCCGACCAGGCTGTGTGTGTGCATCACGGGATTCGTGTCATTTAATAATGAAATTGGGATGAAATTTCAGGGTTCAGGACTGGAGATGAAGAAACAGAAAAATGAGGGGAACTGTGGGTTCCCTGCCTGAGAATCTCTCTGTGCTGCCAGTCGAGCCTGTTGACAGGACAACACAAACCTGCCATCAGCTGTGAGCCAGGGAATGAGCCTGAGCTGGCGGGGGAGAGGAGGGGTGGACATGCAGCATGTCCACAAAATCCACTCTCAGCAGTTCCCCTGGATTGGTACCGAGTGCAAACCTCCTGCACAGAGAGAATTTCCCCCTCACCTTTCTGCCTTGGAGTCTGCATCCAGGAGCTGAAGTTCAGCCAGAAAGAGGCAAGGTTGTTTAAGGACAAATGCATGTCCAGCCCTGGGGCTACTCAGGAATGGCTTTCCTGGAAAAAAAAACCCTGAAGAGCCAATTTGCTTTTGCTCAATTTAGCAGGAAGGGAGCCACAGCACCAGCTTGGCTTCCCTCAGCCAGAGAGAGTGATGGCCTCTTGATTTGCTTTTATTTACGTGAAGTTCATGGGACCATCAGAGACTGGCCTGACTCGGTGACATGTTCACCGCTTCAGCAGCCGGTTGCCTCCAAATGATTTAACAACACACCACCCTCAAAGCATCCTTTGCTGGAGCAATTTTGGCTGGAGCATCAGCTGCGAGAGCCTGGCAGATGCCAGGTAGCCTGGGGAGGGCAGGCAGAGGTGGACTGTCCCCTGCAGGCAGCATCAGGCAGCAGAAATCAAGCTGAAGGTGGTGGAATGCCACCGGTGTCAATCAGGAGAAAGAGCTTCATCAGTTCTAGTGGTGGCAATAAATGCATTGACTCCTGCTTGTTGAGTTTGGGGTTTCAGCTCCCAAAAGGAATGTTTTATTCCTGGTTTTGACTCCAACCCAAGCCCCAGTCCTTACACATCCTGCTGCAGGGTTTTATTTGCTGCAGTTTTTCCAAGCTCGGAGTCATCACCGAATTCCAACAGCCAGTTCCTCAAAGTCCTGCCTCGTGTGACAATTCCTGGACAGCAGCAGGGACAGGTGGCAGTGACCCCACAGCAGGCAGAGCTGGCCAGCCTGCCTGGAAAATCCCGTAGGAATTCCATGCACGTGGAACTGGGCTGTGGGAAGCTCAGCGGATGTTTCTGCCTGTCCTTGAGCGCGGAGCAGCAGTGATGGACGTTTGCATCTCAGGAGGACTTCAGCTTTCTCTTCCTTCCTTCAGCTTTATCTTCCTCCCTCAGCTGGAGGCACCACGTGCTGGAAAAGCTCCATCCCAGGACAATTCTTCCTGCTCTGTCATTACGAAGCTTTTGATACCAGTGGCATGTCCAGGTTTGTTGTCCACCCAAACAAGCAGTGCCTGAACCTGGGAGATGCCCCAAAACCACCTTTCTATGCATGTGCTTTCCTGCTGCTACTGCACACACCCAGCTTGCTCCCAAAGCCATCATCCAGGATTTCTAGGCTGAAGCAAAAGGCAAAGAAAGAAATTCCTGCTTGTGACCAGGTGCCTGCAGCAAATGTTTGTTTCGGGACGTGGCGTGACCGTCCCGTGTCCAGCACAAAGCTCTGCTGCGGGGTAGACAAAAGCAAGGCAGACATTCAAATCTTTGAAAGGAGGGATTTATGGAGAGAGGGATTCTGGATGCCCAAAATTAGCGTGGGGTGAAGGACTTTTAAATTCTGATTGGAGGTGATTCCCCCACCAGCCATGACAACCCTGGAGAGGCAGTTTTTGTACCCCGATGATTGTGGGGTGTGACCCGAGGGCGCTGGCTGGGAGGGATGAATCCCAGATCCCTGCTGCCATCAGCGGCACCTTGGAGAAATACAGATCCTGATGAAAACCCATGGAAAGCCCTACTGGGATTATTCGGGCACTATCTGGACCACTGAGATGGGTGTGGAGCTCTCAGGCCTGGCTCCAAGCCCTCATCTCAGCAGCAAGGTGTCGATGTGACAGCTGCCCCAGGGGTGCTGCAGAGCTCAGGGCTGAGGGGCTGCATGGCTCCACGTCCTTTAGGGTGCACTTGGGCACCCCGGACCAAGCCCCAAGGCATCCCTGTGCACCTGTTTGTGTTAATCTGTGGCACTTTGATGACGTGGAGGACCAGCATTTCCAGAGCAGAGAAGTAAGTAAAAGTAGAAAAATGCATTTTCAGGTGTTTATTTTTAAGATTCTCACCTTTTCAGGTGCTCTTTCCTGTAAAAATTCACACAGGTGTCTTTAGCAGGTGAAAAAGCAAAGAGTCAAAATTTGAGATTGAATGTTTTATTCTAAATTGACTGAAGTACATTGTTGAATTCGAGATGAAGCTCCCCTTTTTGTTTCGACAGAATAATTAAAAAGGTAAAAAGGTTCTTCACAGTTTCCCCCTCTAAGGCCCCTCTTCATCTTCACTGTCCCCAAAACAATCAACCAGAGCAAAAGCTCTGTTCCCGACGTGTTTTTGCTTCGTAGAGAGGGGAGCTGTGAGATGAACTAATGAGAGTCGTAAATTATAAATACATTTTCTTTTCTTTATCCCAAACATCCTTCCTGCTACAAAATGCCACGATAAAGAACATTAAGGCTGAATGGTTTCAGACTGAGGGCAGGGAGGCCCTGGCACAGGGTGCCCAGAGAAGCTGTGGCTGCCTCTGGATCCCTGGCAGTGCCCAAGGCCAGGCTGGACGGCGCTTGGAGCAGCCTGGGACAGTGGGAGGTGTCCCTGCCATGGCAGGGGGTGGAGCAGGATGGGTTTTAAGGTCCCTTCCCACCCAAACCTTTCTGGGATTCTGTGAAGACTTGAGAAATTTTGGATACCTGCAGAGCCATGTCTCACCTCCTGGAATTTCATGGTCTCTGTGCTCCGAATCACTGGTGACTTTCACAATCACCACCCTGGACATCTAAAGCCAAGCAGGGGATTTCCACAGGTGTTGCTTAGTTATTTTCTCATGATCCTGTTCCTCACGTGCTGGACGTGGGATTTGGACATAACCCTCACCCAGTGGAAGAGAAAATGTCGGGGCTGTGATTGCTTTTTAATGCTTTGCTATTTCCGAGTGAGAGCAGGTCTGTCAGAGGTGAGAAACCGGGAGAAAGAGAAGCAGGAGGCCCGAAAGAGCGAGGAATCAACAGGGAAAGGGGCTGGGTGCTGGAGGTGTGGAGAGAAAGCGCTCTGGGACAACGAGTGAGGTCGTCAGCTCTCCCTCACAGTGCTGGGAGCCGAGCAGCTGGCACCCAGCGCTCCGGGCCTCCGGTTTCCCTGCCTTTAAAGGCCCTTCCTTAATCCCACTTCACCCAGGACAGGCGGGCTGTCAGATCTGCACGAGGGAGAGAGGAAAACGTTCATTTAAACATTCAAATTAACCTTTAACAAGTCAACTATCCAGCCTCTCCAGAAGGGGAGCTTCGTTCATTTGGTTCTTTCGAAGTGGAGCTCTTCAGGGCTGGAAGCCTGGCACAAGGGGCTGATCCCAATGAGAACCTCTTGTGTTGTTTAAAATAAGTTAAAAATGGGGGAATCTGGCCACTAAAATACAGTAATTTTTTTTCTGTAGTCAAGGGAGCTATGATCAGTGCTATATCAGAAGTCATTTTGCCAGTCATCCAGATAAAGGAAATTAATAGGAAAGGAGAAAAAACTCAATAAAAAACTCAATTAAACTTTCCTTTTAAGTAAACTGTTTGCTTTTCCTCTGCAGACTCTGTCCCTTTGGCACTTCCCTGTAATATGAAGGAGGAATATTTTTATTAGCTGACTTTTCTCTTTCCTTGCTTGTGCTGCACTTTTTGAAGGCTCATTTTGAATGCCACTTTCCAAGATCCAAAGGAACGTACATAGCAAAGGAACAGAGTTGCAAAGGGGATTAATTAACTTAAAATGCAAAGTACCACAAACTACTGAACCCCCCCACCCCCACCCCCCTGCTCCTCCCTGCTTTAAGTGGCACAAAACCTGTTGCTCTCTGAGATTGAGGCCCTGTGTTGGGCATTTTGGGCAATTTCCCATCTTCACCACACAGTGGCCTGATGAAAAATCTTTTCCGTAGGAAGAAAGGCCCGAATTCATCCCACCTAAGGCAGGGATCAAGTACAAACCAAACAGAAGACAGAACACCAGCCCTTTGCTTTAAAATAGATATAATTGTATAAGATTGTAAATTGCAAATAGACATTTACTTCCCCATGTTTTGAAAACAGCTTGAAATTTGAATGCTCTGTCTTGTGTGTCCCGGTTCGTGTGTTGAACCACAACCTCTGAGAAGCTCTGGGCTGGTTACTGGAACATCTGTATTTTAAGAAATTAAACCCTGTTTGTGTCCAAAACCAGGTGTTTTTCTCAGCCAAGCACATGCTAAAGGAAACTTCTGAAGAAAACAGAGAAAATCTCTACGGGCTCCGTCAGAAAAAGAACAATTTCGCACAGAATTTTAAAAAAAAAGAAAGGCTAAAAACATATTCTGATAATAAAAATCTTTCAACTTTCTAAAAGGAACCATTCCCTCAGCAAGCTGCTTTGGGGTGGAAGGGGTTGGGGTGTTATTTATTCAGTTTTTTAAAGAAAAAGATCCCACTTAAAAGAAAGCTGGAGAAGAGGGTGAATTACGACTCCCTGCCGCGCCTTTATTTTAGATTTCCTCTTTCTGAAGGTCGTTCCTGCGCTGTTTCAGAGCTGTTTGGATGCCACAAGCGGCTGCCCAAAAGCAGCCTGCCCCGTGCACGCCCAAGCACCGCTCTGCTCCCCTCAAACACCGCCCATCCCTCGCTCACCGCTCGTGTTCCAGGCCGCCCGCTGCGGGCTCTGGAGGCCGCTCCTCAGGCACTGCTCCACGTAGGCTTTGGGGTCACGGCCGGACAGGAGGATGTCCCCGAGGAGGGCGATGTAGGCGATGGCCAAGCGGAGCGTGTCGATCTTGGACAGGCGCCTCTCGTAGGGGAAGGTGGGCACGCGGCAGCGGAGCTCGGCGAAGGCCGCGTTGATGCTGAGCATCCTCCGGCGCTCGCGGAGGTTGGCGGCGCGGCGCTGCCGGTGCCTCCCAGGGGACCCCGTTGGGATGTGGGGCTTGTCCGGCTCAGCAGCCTCCGATCCCGGCCAGGAGGGCTCTGCCAGGCACTCCAGGAGGAAGTTCTCCAGGTGGATATCGGGATCTGCCGGCTCCCAGAGGAGAAATTCCGGAGTGGGGTCTCCCCGCTCGGAGTTGTAGCAAAGTTCCTCCATGGCCTGGCCTGCCAAGCTCGAGGAGTACTCACGACTTCAGGCTGAACTGAGTTATCAGGAAAATAGGATTCTAATTCCAAATGTGGGTCAGGAGTTCTGGTTGTGTCCTTGAGGAAGGTGATGGAAAATTTTTCCACGGTTGCAAATCTGAGTGGGGCTCGGGATTTAAATACTTGGTGTCTTCTCAGCAGGAAATACTCCATGGCTCCTCTTCCCCTCTCAAAACTAATTAGTCCACGTGCCTCCCTTTTTATTAGCTGTCCACTACAAAACAATATGAGTGAATCTAAGGCAGAATGAGATTTCTATTGACTTTCTCCTGGAAAATCCATTGAAGCTGTCATTGAGCCCTTCCACAAGTCCTGTCTCTCCACTTGCTGCTTAGAGGAGGTTCACAGAGGGATTTTGTTTGGTGAGGAGTGGTTGGAGGAAGGAACAAAACAGTCCTTTATCTTTTTGGTGAAGTGTTAACAGCCCCACAGCCTCCCGTGGCCAGGCAAACAAAATGCTATTATACTGCTGTCACAAACACATGGTTCTGCGTTTGACAGCACGAGCCAGTGTCATCTTCTGCTCCTCTGGAGAGGGAAGGGGTGAGCTGCACTGCTGTGGGAAACTGGGACGCAGTGGGGACCCCATTAAGTGGGCCAACACCACCTCCTTTCGTTGCTGCGTTCCCCATTTACGCCTGAATCACACATTTGCCCTGTGGACATTCCGTGCTCTGTCGCACACCGGGAAACAACAGCAGCTGTAGAACCGCGCTGGGTGCAGTCCTGGGGCGGTGGAGCGGGTGGGTCACACCTTTGGAAGAGCTGGAAACTGAGAGAGCAGCAGGTATCCAGCACCACAGGGACGGGGTGGAAGGGGTTGAGCACCACCAGAGCTTTAGGGCAGGTACATGATGTCGTGTGCTTCGTTCTCCTCTGTTTCCACAATGCTTAAGCCGATGTCTGAATTAATTCAGAAATAGTTTAAGTCGTGTTTCTAAGGACTCGAGTGAATGGAAAGGAATCGTGTTTAAAGTTAGAGCAAGCCTAAACGCTTTTCCCGAAACACATCATAAAGAACTTTTATAAAGTTGTGCAAAGTTGCTTGGCTTTGTGCACAGACTCCCGTCCTGCTGCTGTGTGGTGACGTTTCATGAGACATCTGCGAAGTTTGTGAGCCACGGGCAGATTCCTGACGGGACAAAGCTCGACAGCTTCAGGTAAAGAGCCAGAGAGCAGAAAAAGACCTGCATTTTCCATGGATCCCAAAGGATTTTCTGGTTCTCCGTCTAACAGTGTCTTAGGGTGCAGGGGGATTGACTTTAGGATAAAGCACAGGCTCTCAAGGTCTCTTCTTAACAACCTGGCATTTTCCTTTGTGGCGGTTCTACCTGTCCCAGGGAGCTTAAGGCAGCAGGAAACAGGCTGCAGGAGAGGTTTTTGCAGAGTAGTTGTGAGAAGGCGACAGCTCGGGGAGCATTAGGACTGCCTTTGCTCTCCTTGTTGTGCAAATTAAACCGGAAACCCATTAACTGCAAATCTGGGTGAGAAAGGAAAATGCCCGAGTGTGACAATCGCAGAATCGTTAAGGTTGGACAATAGAGGACGAATGGCTGTTAAATAATTAGAGTTTGCCTTGCTTCCTCTGGTCAGCTCCGGGCGTGAATTTTGTGCTGCTTTTGTACAAAGCAAGTAATTCGTTCTGATGCCAGTGCGCCAAAGAACAGAATTTTGGTGTGGTGAAAGTTCACGGCGACTGAGAGCTTCTGCCCCACCTGAATCCCAACAAGGAACAGGGAAGGAGGGGGTGGATGCAGGAATGGCCACAGCCAGAGGAGGCAGAGCTGAGGCTTGAACTCGGAGTGATCAATGTGGAGTTCGCTCTGCAGTGGTTTCTTTGAACTCATGGAATCATTAAGGCTGGAAGAGACCTTCGAGTTCATCAAGCCCGGCCGTCACCCCAGCTGTATTTCCCCGTGTCCTGTCCAAGCAACGCTCCCAGAAGAAACCACTCACTCCAGGTTCTCTTCCAGACGCTTCTCCGGCTCCCCAGTCGCTGTCGAGCTGAGCACTTGGAGGTGCTCATCTGGCACAAGCAGAAGACGCTTGAAAACACCAGACTGGGGAGACAACAGCAGCTCTGCTCCTGGAAAGTGCTCCGGAGGAGACAACTGTCCCCTGGGAACCAGGGGCAGAGGCCAGGAGGCTCAGCAGGTAACTCTGTGAGTTTCATGTGCCGGGTTCCTCTCTCTGGGCAGATGCTTCTCCAGCGCTCCACGTTCCCTCCCAGATCCATCACCGCTGATAGTGTTGCCTGGGGACATGTCTGGCTCCGCAGATGCAGAGCAGATGTTCCAGCAAGCCTACTTTTAGCATGTTCAAGGGGAATTTGGCTCTCTTGGAGAGACCCTGGACAAAGCAGGAGGGGGAAGGGGAGGGGAAGAAAGAAAATAAGAGAAGGTTTCCCCTTGGAAAGCTGGCTATGAAAGAGGTCAGGCCACCGGAGAGAAGACGAGAAGGGTGAGGGTTCCCATCCCTCACCACAACTCCAGACCTGCTGCACTGCCAGGGTTTCTGCAGCTCTGCTCATCAGAGAGGAAGGGAATGTGCAGATAATTGGGGCTACTTTTTCACCTGTCTGGAAGCTGTCCGTGAAGGAGTGCCCCAAAGGGACTGAGGGAGCAGGGGAACCACCCTGAGCTGGGCTGCTGCTGCTTAGGATGTGGTGTTCTAATTCCAAGAGCTGCTCAGCTGCTGTTTTCTCCCAAACCCCTTCAGCTCCAGTGGGATCCAGAAACAACATTTGACTGCTGGTCATTTTTAATCAGTAGGGTCTGATGAAAGCAAATTCCCGAGTCAGACACTCTGCCCTGGGTTTATGGCAATGGAGCCATCATTGTTTGGGTTTGGGTTTCCCAGGTCTGGATATACACATCTGCCTTTAAAAATTTCTAATATTCATGCTGAGAATACCCTCCTCAGCCTTGTCCCCCTTCCTCTGCCATCGACTCAAATCCACCCACAGCAAACTCTGTGATTTCATGGAATTTTGGGTACAAACCTGCTTTCAGGGAATACTTCCATTTCAGGTTTTTTTTCTTTCCAGTGCATTAGAAGCTGGAAGCTGTTACACTGTACCTGCATCTCAAAGATAAATGGGTCACCTGAGGTTATTTTGGAAGTAGATTTTTCTCTCCCTTTCTTGTCCCATTTGCCTGATTTCAGACTCAGCTTGGGGAACCTTCCCAATGACAAAACTGATAATTATTATTAATATTTTCTGCTCTTTGTTTTTTTGCTGGGAATTTAGCTTGAACACATTTCCATCATCTCTAATTGCTCAAT
Organism: Oreocharis arfaki; assembly: GCA_013398015.1. Classification (NCBI taxonomy): domain Eukaryota; kingdom Metazoa; phylum Chordata; class Aves; order Passeriformes; family Paramythiidae; genus Oreocharis; species Oreocharis arfaki. The sequence continues at coordinate 80,075 of VZRR01003129.1, forward strand.
AAAGGGAGTCAGCCCTTGGCCTGGACAAAGAACAGATGAGGAAAGGAGCAGATGCTCCTCTTTCGAGCGAGATGACTCCAAAGCACAAGTCCATCATGTCGCAGCTGCTGATCCAACCTTACACTGTGCAGCTCATCCTCAGAGCTGGGAACTGGGGCCCAGATGAGCAGCAAAGAGCAGATGAGAGATGCCAAAAAATCGTGGGGAAGGCTTTATCCAGGTGGGACGGTGCAGCTCGAGGTGCTGTGGGTGAGTGAAGGCACTGCCAAAACGCAGCCGCAGAGGGATCTCCAGGAACTGGCTGGTGGAGCTCCTTGGAGTCCCAGCCAGAGGGTGGACACCAAGCTCCTCCTGGAGCTCCTCTGGAGCTACACAGGACACCTGAATCGCTGGGCACGTGGTTTGAGAAGAGCTGGGGGCAAGAAGAGTACAGGTATCATCATTTAATGTGCTGCTCTTGAACCTAAAACGGCTGCGAATGTAAGGGCATAATGAGAAGCAGATCAAGGGTTTCCAGGGCAAGAGGATTTCAAAGGGCTAATGGCTATGGCTGGGATGCTCCAGTAATTGTGAGGTGAAGCCCTGCAGGATGCTGATTTAAGTGAAGAAGGTAACAGGACCTTTATTATTCTCGGGATAGAAGCTTCAGATGTCAAAGAATGAGGAGGAAGACACTGGTGAGCGGCTGTTAATATAACTTTGATTTATTTCAGATTTAGTATAAACCAGTCTAGGTAGCCTCTGCTTTAAATGCCTTTGGTGTTTAAAAGCGAACACAGTCCCTTTAACCTTTCTGCAGAGCTGCAGAAAATTAATCCCAGTCTCCAGGAGAAGGAAGGTATTTTCTCCCATAAAAACACTCACTGCTGGTTTCCCCTTTCTCCCAGAGCCTTTTACGAGTCGGGGGATGACCTCTGGGCTCCTGCTGCCAAGTGATTCCTTATCCCAGTCACTGCTCTGGGACTGCTTGAGTGAGGGAATGGTCATTTTTGGGAGACATCAGCCTATGCTTTGATCTCAAGGGGCGTGGAAATGCTCATGGAGCTCCTGGAGGGAAGTTGTGTTCGTTGGGAAAGCTGCTTGCCCAGAGAAGCTGTGGCTGCTCCATCCCTGGAAGTGCCCAAGGCCAGGCTGGATGGGGCTTGGAGCCACCTGGGACGGTGGAAGGTGTCCCTGCCCATGGCAGGGGTGTGGAATGCGATGAGCTTTCAGATCCCCTCCAATCCAAGCTATTCCATGACTCCATAATTCTTGAACCATCTGAAGCATCCCCTCCCAGCAAGGTTAGTGTAAGGCTGGGATTGCAGACGATTCCCATGAATGACCCTGTCTCCACACCCAATGAGAAATATCTCTAGGGAGAGGGAAATTTGTCATTCTTGTGACATTTAATGCTGTTCTCAGTGGGTTTATTTGGATATCTCCGAGGGGTGACTTCAGGCACCTCCCTCCCAGAAGGTTTGGGTTGCCTCTGCAAAACCACAGTAGGAAATACATTTTCTGCAAGGTGCTCGTTCGGTCTTTATGGAGGTGGGTTATCCATCCCTGGAGCCCTTTCTTTGGGCACAAGAAATCCTGAAAATCCATGGGGTTTGCCATCATTACTTAAGGAAAAATAAAATTACAGGGAAAAAAACCCAACCCACCGTTCCCCATACCCGTTCCAGGGCTTTTTTCTATACTCTTCCTGCTTTCCCTCAGGAGAGAGCCGACGAGGAGGATACACAGCTGGGAGCAGCCAAAAGGATGAGCCAGACACCTGTGCAAGCTCCATCTTGCACCCCCTGCCGCAGATCTCGTGATCTTTCCCATTAACGTGCCCCTTCCGTGGGATTTCGGAGCCCGAGGCTCCCGCTGTGCACCCGGAGAGCAGAGCCTGAAGGCCGGGCTGTGGCTGGGCTGGGAGCCCTTCCCCAGCTCCCCCATCCCTGCTGGCTGCACCTGCACGGCCCTCCCTGGGAATTGTAAATCCCGCAGGTGGCACCTCGTAAACCTGCCTGGAGAGCCCGGCTTGGCAGGCAGAGTCCCCCGGGCAGCTTTACAGAGTGATGCCTGCTTGACTGGCAGCTGCTGCCGCTTTATGGGAAGCCACCACATGTTCCCGCTAAAAAACCGGGAACCACGGCTTGGGAAAAGCTCCCTGCCTGCATGAGAGGCCTCAGCCCCGCTCTCCATCTGCAAGGTGGCTCCTCCTGGCTTTTCCCGGCCACCTTGGAAGTGCTTTGGATGCGATTCCATCCTTTTGTTGGCTCCGTGGGCGCGGTGGCAGGACGGAGCATGCCCTGAACCTGTTTCTCATGGAGAGCTGTCACACTGGGTTATGGTGATGCTGTGCTGGGCACAGAGGGGAGGGCTGGGTTTCTTTGGGATTTGGTTGGTTTTTTTGGTTTTTTTTTTGTGTTGCAGAAAAGTTTTTTCAAAAATTAAGAGGCAAAAAAAATCAGAAATCTGAGAACAAGCTTGGGTGCCAGCCATGACGACAAACTAGTCTGGCAGGGAAAATCTCATCCCAAACCTGGACAAAGAAAGGAGCAGATGGGGGCAACTAGAGGGCTGTGAGGCTCCTGCTGTACCCTATGGAAAAAGCTTAGATTCAGTCTTAAAGTAATTTTGGAACCACTTGGATGGGCTATTTATTGAGTATGGTGGGTGAGGACACCACTCTGGCACTGAGTCCCACGCCAGCATGCCCTGCCTGGGAAGTTTAGGATGACCCACATCGTGGGACGCCCAGGGATGTTGATCTCACTCTATTTTTCAGTGTTTCCTCCCTTTTTTGGCTCACAGGTCACTGCTGGACCAAAGGGGAGCCAGTGCTCTCTGACAGACACGTCACAGACATGAGGGGGGAGCCAGAGCCTTGAGGACAACCACCAAAGGATCTGGAGGTGTGGGCAGGCCCTTTTCTCCTGTCTTTAGTTCAACAAGACCCCAAGTAAGTTTATTTACTAAGGTTTTGGGCATGGGAGGGCCTGCAAACACCTGATTCTTCCTCCACCCCCGTGCATGTCTCCTTTGCTGCCTGGGGTTATCCTGAACCCACGTGGAGAGAAGCCCCGGCATTCCTAACAGAGCAATGGAATTTCACAGGTTGGAAAAGCCCTCCAAGATTATCAGGCCCAACCTTCGACTGAACACCCCAGGTCCACTAAACCATATCACAAAGTGCCACATTTCCCTGTTTTCTGGACATTTCCATGGATGGTGACTCCACCACTTCCCTGGGCAGCCTGTTCCAATGCTTGGCCACTCTTTCAGCGAAGAAATCTTTCCTCCTACGCAACCTGAACCTCCCCTGCCATAACTTGGGGGTATTTTCCCTTGTCCTGTTGATATTTCCCTGGGAGAAGAGGCCAACCTCGCCTCTCCACGATCAAGAGCTGCAGCCGCAGCACGAAGCGGCCACAGCTCCAGAAATCCCAAAATTGTTGGTAGAGGCCGAAGGAATACGCTGGGGAAATTATCAGCAGATTCCTGTGCTCTTTCCATGAGCATCCAGTGCTGGAAGAGTGTGGAATTCCTGGCCAGGAGCAGTATGGCTGAAACCCGTGGAGAAGTGTCTTTTAATGCCGAGCAGAACTGGTCAATTAGGTGATGATGTTAGCTTGAAAAGGCTTCCTCTCTTTTCCATCCGAGTGCATCTGGGGAGGGCTGCTTGTCTTTAAGGGTTATGTGTTCTGGTTTTCCCACCAAAAAAAAAAAAAGGGGGGGAAAAAAACCCCCCAAGAAACCTGAGCTTTTCATGCAATCTTGTGCTTCAAAACTTGGCACTCGGAGAGAACCATCAAAAGCTATTAGTCTGGCGCTGACTTTGGAGTGAGCCTTCAAGGAATTTCAGATTTCTAGAGGCAGTGAGGAAGGCTTGCATGGGAAATCTCTGGAGAAGCCCGTGTGCTCTGGGGAGTTCTGGGTGAATCGTGATGAGAGCAGCTTTTGGGAACTGGAGCTGCGAGAGGAACAACAGAGCACGGGGAGATGTCGTGCAACCCTTCCAGACCTCAAAGGCTCAGCAGCTCCTGGCATTCCTGGGCAAAGCTTGGCTCCATTTCACTCCTTATTTACTCCATTCCATTTCATTTCATTCCTTATTTTTGCTGTAGGAATGCACCGAACGTGGCTGGGTGAGAGGGGTGAATGTGCTGGTGAGAGGGCCGTGAACTGGTGTCACTGGCCCAGAGGGGCCATGGGACATCCTGATCTCATGGAGAACCCCTGACATGGAGAATAATATTTTAAAGGTGCTGCATTGACAATCTCATTCCCAGATGGAGAAACTGAGGCACCACCAGCATGTGGAGGAAGGATAAAATCTCACCAAGCTTGCCCCAGCTCCAGAGCTGAGCTCTTGGTAAGTGCCCAGGAGGTCCTGGCTGCTTTGTGTCTCGGTGTAGCGCTCTCTGTGTGATATGTCCTTGCAGGAAAACGCTGTTTGTTTAAAAGAGTGAGCCCCTTTTCAAGGCATGATTTGTGTTTTTGAGTGTAGGTCAAATAGCAGACACTTCTGATTAATGCAACGTCGAGAGATGGCAAAAAAAAATACAAAAAAATCAAAAAAACTCGCATGCCTCGGTGGGAAAAAGTATAAAGGACAAACATCCAGTGCTGTTCAGCATTTTGGGAGGTGGGGAAATGAGCAGGAAAGATCATACCTAAACAGAAAGCCAAAGGCAGTGCTCGCAATTGCCAAGACATCAGCCAAAAGGAAAACACAACTGTGATGGCAGTAAAATCATGTATGAGTCATGATGGGCCAAGAACAAGTTTGCTTTCTTTTCCCCCCTCATTGAGCAGATGATGATTAAAAGATAAATCATGCTTGGAGTCAAATCAAGTGATTGGATTAAAGTTTAGTTGAGTATTTAGAGACTGTTTGGGACACAATGGAAAGCTAATTGAAAACTTACATTTGTGAGACCCTTGAACTCTCCAGCTCTTAATAAAATACTACTGCAAAGTACACAAGGGTTCCCTGTGGGAGAGATTCCTCTCCACAAGTGCTTTTGCTCCTCAGGTATGTGGAGAAATGGAATTCATTTGCTCGACAAGTTCACCAAAGAAAGGCATGTTTCGTGATCGTAACTCAGCTGTTGCTCGTGGTGCAGTAACTTAATCTGTTCAGCTCACTGAAAAGCAGCGAAGCAAGACAAAGGAAAGTCACTTCTCGGGAAAAAAAAAAAGAAAATGAGGATTTAAACACTTCATTCTTTTAACTAGCCTTTGTTCTTCTGAGCAGCTGCTATTCCAGAGCGACTGGCCGCCTGCGCTGGGCTGAAGCGACCCTGGAGTCTTAAAAACGATGTAAAAATTCCTTCTGGATGTGCTGTAGCAGGACATGTCATGCTTTATTTGGACTAATAATGTAATTGCACTCTGGAATCACCCCCAGTTCTTCAGGAACATACCCAGCCTCCAAAGCATTGTCCTTTCTGGTGGAAATACCAGCGAAACCCACAAATGAAGAGAATTAAATTCCCCGTGGCCCCACACACATGACCGGGCAGAAATGGAAAACCTGGCCCTTCGTGTGACCCCTGTGCCACCAAGCACGAGCCTTCCTCGGGAATCCCGAAGGGAAGCTGCAGAAGCTCTGTGGCCAGGTTCATTTGCCTCTTTTGCTCCATGATTTTTCACCAAAAAATGGGTGATGAATGGGTTCTAAGAGGAGCATGGCAGAACTATCTCCTCCATGTGCAAGGATTTACGCTCCTCTAACTACTTTGACCTTCAGGGCAGTAGTTTGGGGCTTTTTTTCTGCAGGAAAAGGATTTTCCTTTGTTTGTGCAGAGACCACAGGTGAGAAGGGAATGTTTGGGGGGCAGAATGGGAAGAAATTATTATGCTGATTTTAGCTGACGAATATAGGAAGCCTCAAAGAGCGCTTTCCTATCCTTACTAAATAGAGACATTTCCTAATGTCCAAAGAGATTTTTCCTTTCTTTCTGCTGGTGTCTGTGACTCCACAGTCTGTCCCCACGTTGACACAACCTCACTTCTGCTAAGGCAAGCACAGGTATCTCTACAGTTCCACGGCCTCATGCAGCTTGGCCAAGTCTGCTGCAGACAGCTGAGGCAGGTGAGGATGAGGAACGTGGGGCTAATGTTTCAGGGAAATTCGCGTTACCAGCTCACTTCAGCAGAGCTTTCACCGAGAGCATCCTGTCTCAAATGCATCAAACGACGAAAATCTTAAATTAGTCACAAATAAATGTCATGACAGACCTCCTGTTTGTGCTAATTAATGTCCATTATATGCATCAGAACGGGCAGTTCCCCCACTGGCCAGCGTGACGTGCCCAAGAAAGCGAGCCCAGCATTTGCTTCTTCTTAACAGCTGCGGCTCGTTCTTCACTAGAAAGCTTTAATGTGTCCTAAAGTGATTAATGTGTTCTGGGAGGACTGGGTAAGAAGCCATCAGTCACAAGCTGATGCGGGACGCTCCTCGGCGGGTTAGGGGAAGACGGATCGCGGAGATTAATACGTTCCTTCTCTCCCTTGTTGCCAATTCCGAGAGGTTTCGCCCCGGAGCTGAAGAACGTGGGATGGACGCAGCCCTGGAGGCGACACCGTGTCCTGCTCGAGGCCAGTGGCCTGTGAGTTCTCCGCGTGGAGCTGCCAGGAACACGCTGGAGTGAGGAACATCTTGAAGCTGGAGAAAGCTGCTCTGGGGGCGATGGTGCTCACAGAGCACTGGGGAGAAGGGAGAAGGCTCAGTGCCTAAAGGGGCTGTGAGAAGCCTGGAGGGGCACTTTTTAGTGAGAGGACAAGAGGGAATGGCTTCAAACAGCCAGAGGGCAGGGTTGGATGGGATATTGGGGAGGAATTGTTCCCTGTGAGGGTGGGGAAGCCCTGGCACAGGGTGCCCAGAGAAGCTGTGGCTGCCCCTGGATCCCTGGCAGTGTCGAAGGCCAGGCTGGAAGGGGTTTGGAGCACCCTGGGATAGTGGAAGGTGTCCCTGTTCCACTCCTTGGAATGGCCATGGAAGCAGTCTGAGGAATCCGTGTGTTCCTCACAGTGTGACAGGTTACGGGTTTCCTGTGCCTGCTTCGGCCACCCCCAGATGTTCCCGCTGCCTACCCCGACTCCTCTTGCTGCCAAAGATCCCCTCCCTTTGGCTGTGCCAGCAGCAGCCATGAGTCACTGCTCCCACCCCTGCATGCCTGCAAATTCCAGCGGCAGGAGCAGAGCGGAGTGGATTCGGGGTGCTTCGTGCTCTCGTGCCACCAGCCACGGGGTTTATTTAGTGCAATAGGCACACCAGCTAAAAAGTGTTCAGGTTTGGGGGGGAATGTCTGAACTGGCTGAGGTCATGGTGCAGAGTGTTGTCTTGCAAGGGAAAATCGCCTTGAATTTCCTCCTGGCTGTGGGGAAATGAGGAGCTGAGGGGGCTTTTGATCTGCTCTTGGTCAAAATAAAAACTTTTCTGCTTTCTAGCATGTTCTGAGCTGGAATAACAAGTTGAACGTGGCCTGAGACCATAGGGTCCTAGAATGGTTTGTGCTGGAAGGGATCTGAAGGACCTTCTTGTTCCAGCATCCTGCCATGGGCAGGGGCACCTTCCACTATCCCAGGTTGCTCCAAGCCCCATCCAACCTGGACACTTCCAGGGATGGGATGGCCACAGCTTCTCTGGGCACCCTGTGCCAGGGCCTCCCCACACTCAGAGTATGCATCAACTCTGTGTAAGAGCCATAACTGGGAGCAGATTTGAAGTGCCATGTCCGAGGCTGTGATATCTCTCCGTGCGGCGTTTTATCAACTCGTGGGTCTCCTTTTGCTACGGGATTTGATGAGTTAGGATGTCTGAGAGCTTTGACTCAGGCCACAGCCTGCATTGGGCCTCATAAAAAAGGTATGCATGATTTCAGGCTCTCCTCCCCTCCTGCATAACTCATCTCCTCCACTTTAATGAAAGTCCTAATAATTATAACAATAGGAGATGTGCATTATCCCGTGAGGGCCCGTGCACTGCGTCCCCCCGAGAGCTCTTCTGTCAACTGCTCTTAATATTCCTGAGCTCTTTGCAACCCTTATGGTTAGAAAACCTCCATGAGGGGGAAACAGGCAAAAAACCACGACCCAGATCCGAACAAATCACTCAGGGTGGAGTCGGGGGACACGGAGCCCTGGATGGATGCTCGGAGGACGGCACGAACATCTTCCTCCTGCCTTGGAGAACAACTGGGTTCGATTACGCGTTGCGCAAACCCGCTCTGGTTTGGTTTTCCCCTCAGAAGGCGAGGGCAGATGTTGTGTTCTGAGGCTGCCATGGGGTTCCAGCCCCTGGGCTGCGTTTCAGGGCTGAATCTCCCTCTTCGTGACGCTCCCTTTGGGGGTGGGCAGGCAGCTGGAAAAGGGGTTGGGAGCTGTTGGATGTCTTTGCTACCCACGGAACACCCTGTGCTTTGTGCCTACTGAAGTAAAGGCAATTTGAGGCAATCTGGGGCCGAGGGACACCAAAATCCAAAGCATGAACACGAAGGGATGTCCGTGTGCCGAGCTCTGGGGCACCTCCATGGGGTGTTATAGGGTACTAATATGTGTTTCCTTAGGGGAAAAAAAGGAATCTCCTGGCTGTGAGAGCCCAGAGTTTGTGCTGTGGTCACGGAAGTCCTTTGAGAAAGACAAGCACGTGTGCTGGCCTTCCCCTCAAAGCAAATATTCTTTGTGCAAGCTAGTAATTTTAGCAGGGATTCCTTTCTTCCTCTTGAGGAGAGTTAAATGAAGTTATGGGTCAGTGAGAGGGCATCTGTACAGCACAGAGGAAGAATTTCCAAGGCTTGAGCGCAGTCCCTTCATTTGGAGAAGGCCTGGTCAAATCGGCTTTCCAAAACATTTTCTTTATTAAAGATTTTATGGGTGCTTTTTGCTGGTTTGCAGAGGCTGTTAAGCCCCTCTGAACTGGTTAGGACTCAATGGATGGAACTGACAGGAAGCTGAGGGAAGTTTTAACCATTTTCCACTCGCAAAGCAGAACTTCCCAGTAGTTTCCACCATACTTGTCCAAGTTTCTGGATACAAATATGGTGTCATTTCCAGGAGTGAATGTCATTGTCCTTCCTTCCAGCTGATAAAAGGGCATTCCCATCTGGGCTTGGAAATGCCAACACAGATCCGGTATGCCAAGGTCCTTCTGCATTCAGATTCTCAGGCTTACTCCAAATCCTTTTTGTTCTGAAAGAGGGGATTGAAAACTCTCTGAGCAACGTCACTGACAATGTTCAGACCTCCTGCATGTAGCAATGGAGCAGCCGATAGCTCTCCTTGGGGCTGTAATATCCTCACTCAGAAACCACTTTAAATCAGAATCGAAGCTCGATGAGGACTGTGCATTCACCAGTGAAATTAATAACGGGCTGCTGAGTTTGTAGTTCCCTTGAAAAGGCATTGGGTAAAAAAACTGACTCGTGATGGGAGAACAGGGGCCAGAAACTGAAACTAATCTTAATGAAAAAGGGTATTCAACAAGCCGCAGGGCTGTAAAATCTGCCTGATCAAATCTCCACTGGACCATACTTCCTTGCGTCCCGATTTTGAAAGCCCAATTTCCTGCGAGATTGCATGATTATTATTTTTTAATCTAAAATGTATGGCCGCAAGAAAAGGGGAAAAAAAAAAAAAAAGGCATTTTAAAATAAATAAATCTGGCGACGCAAATGAGATCACGGAGCGGTTTGCTGGGAATGCCGAACATTGTGTTGCCCAGAACTTGGCACTTACGGAAGTGACCAGCGGGGAGGCAGTGGAATTGTTCTCATGGCCGGTGTCGGCTTGGATCATCGAGCCACACCGCAGATTTGGCATCCCTGATGGAAAAGAGAGGCTTTCCAGGCCGGTACGATCCCGCTCCAGAGCGTCAGTCGTTGCGTAGGTTGGGGTCGGCGAGGATTGACAACAGGGAGGGACAGCATTCTATGAGTCTGGCGCTTTCTTGTCCCAGATTAATGATCTTCCAATCTGGTTTTCAGGCACACAGACTCAGTCACACGTAAATAAAAAACAGAGGGAAGCTTTTAGGAGACTCAGATGCTTGGTATTCCAAGCAACAACGAGAGCAATGCCTTGCGAAGGCGCCCCGTTGAGCGAGAACATAGCGGTCCCTTTGCGCCTCACCTTCTCCCTTAGGATTTCTCTCCAAAGGGATTCCAAGTTCTTTTTCCCATTGGGCTGCTGGTCCTGGTTTCAAATCAGAATTTGGCCTTGCCTCAGCAGGGTTCTTCAGAAGACAGGTGCTGCTGGAAGGTGGTACAGCCTCCTGAAGGTCTGATCCGGCCCCTGGGGAGGTCTCTCTGTAGGGAGATGGAATCTAAGGCAGCTGCTCTTCCTTAACTTGGCCTGGTGTGGGGAGGCCCCTAAGGCTGGGGAGGATGGACCCAAGTTCCCGCAGGTCTCAGGAGTTGTGGTCCAGGAGGACACAGCAGCGCAGAGGTGCGGGAGGCTGAAGCTTGTGGTGGTGGTGGTTGGTCAGCACAGGACAGGAGTTGTCTCTAAGCAGTCTGTCCAGGCATTTTTCAAATGGAATTCCAGGCAGAAAACCAGGCAAAGAAGGCAAAGCTGCTGTCATGTGGCCCCTCTTGTGTTTGATATTTCATGAGCCTCTGGTGGAGCAGCCCCACCTGGTCTGGTCAGGCTGTGCCAGCACCGCGGGCCAAGATTCAATAAAGTTTGTTGTTTCCAATTTAAAAAAAAAACCCCACATGAGATCTGTAGGAACGGCAAAGCCACAGCTTGGCAGGGGATGGGCTTGAGCACCACTTCACTGCAGGAACGACGTTAAAGCCCCATCCTGTTCCCACTGAAATTGGCGGCAAAGCTCCCACTGACCTCAGTGGGAGCAGGATCAGCCCCCCATTCTTGGCTGGGGTGGTTCCACCAGGGCCTTACTCTCGTTTCGGGGTCTGTGGCTGCTCCAGCGAGGCAACGCTGGTGAGCGTGGGTCAGGACGGGAATTGTGTCTAATCAGTGCCCTGTGGCTCTCCGTGCATTTATCAAATGGAATTCCAGGCAGAAAACAAAGGGACTGAAAGGTTGAAAAACAAGGAAGGAATGCGCACTTGGCAGCTCTGCTAACCAGATGTTTGTTTCTTTCCCCTTGTTCTCAACAATGACTAAAAAAACTCGTGAACAGTCTCGAGCCCAGCGCAAGGTCAGCCCGAAAGTAGGTAAGAGGTGTCGCAACAAGGCGGAACGGACAGCTGGGGATGGAAAATGTTAATTTGTCCCAGGATCCGGGCCTGATGTGGCTCAGAAAGCACGGCACGGCCTCCAGAAGGCCCGGGCACATGTGGTGCTTCCCCTTCCCAGCGCAGGCCCCGGCGGGCGCGCGAAGCTCTCCTGGAAGTCCGCGGCATTCCCTCCGTGCTGGAGCGTGTGAACCGCTTCCAAGGGCAGCTGAGCGCTGCGGCCGGAGCAGAAAGCAGCCGGTGCTGAGGTGGATGTATGTAAATATATGCATCCATTTCCCGGGAAGTGCCTGAGCGGCGGAGCAGCGAGTTGCAGGTTGTGCGATTTCACGGGAGGAAACAGCCCTTACAGAGCCAGCTTTATTTTATCATAGTTTTCATGGCATTGCGAGAGCTGCCTTCCCGAAGAATCCCCGGGTTTTTTGATCAAATCAGTCCGAAAAGGGAAAATTAACGAGTGGGAGCAGGCAGCACAATGCCCTGAGGTTGCAGAGCTGTGAATTCACTGCCTGGCCTCTCTGCTCTATCACCCCTGACAATGTGCACTTCTTCAGCAGCATCTCCTGAAGGCTGTTCCCAGGACCAGCATCTTTTTCCCTTGTTTCACAGAAAAAACACCTCATTAATCAGTCTGCAGGCAAAGCAGATAAATTAAAAAAAAAAAAAAAAGAAGAAGAAAAGAGAAAAGGTGTGTAATTTTTATTAGCAAGGAAGCTGAGCCAAAGAGGTAGAAGTGACTCATTTGTGACTTGCTTGTCCATTAACGATGGGATTAGGAGCTGAGCTCTTGTTATCTGACCAGCTGGCTTTTTTTCAGATCACATCTGTCCAGTAGTGAGTCCACAGCCAAACAGCAAGTTTGGCCAGGAGGCAGAGCCTCACTAAACCGGTGTGCTTGAGACTGGGATTGCCTGACCTTCAATTTAAGTCACCATCACAAACAAATTGTGTTTTAACAACTGGTTTTATCATTTCCAGGGGAAAAAAAAAGAAATCAGGTGTATTTAAGTTATACAGAAACGCTTCCTCGGGCTGTGTGCGACAGTGAGTCAGGATTTTGGATTCCCAAGAAGATCAGCTGGGTTAGGATCGGCTGAGTTCGGGCCAGCAGCTGCTCATCAGTACTCAACCAACTTGTCCAGCTCAAGGTTTGTGAGCGTGACATGGATTAACCTGTGAGTAAAACCAGGCTGCACTGCCCGAGGAGGACAATCCTGGGCAAAATCAAGCTGTATTCTCCAGAAAAAAGTGCTGTGAGTGTGGCTCCAGAGTGGCAGGAGGCTGGAAAAGGACAGTGAGGATGCTCCTCTCAGTGGCTTTTCCCATCTCACCAGCGCTTGAACGGCCTCCCAAAGCCAGCGTTCACCCATGGCCAAGCTGATTCCTCTCCATCCTACAGCTTTGGTGTAACAGGCACGTGGAGCAGCAGGGATGCTCCTCATGCCACCCCCTGGGCTCAAGGACATCATTAACGTGCTCAGGGAAGAGCAGCTCTCGTCTGGATCACCTCAATAGGCAGAGGGAGAACAGGAAAGGTTCCTTCTAGAAGAGCTTCTGTGCAAGAGCCCAAGATGTTTGCTTTTGTCCACGATCCAGCAGGGATGAGGCTGATCTGCTGTGATGAACCCAAGCATTCTGTCCATTCTTCTTGAGGACATGGAGCTGTGTCAGGGCAGGCTTAGGTTGGATATCAGGGAAAGGTTCTTCCCCCAGAGGGTGCTGGGCACTGCCCAGGCTCCCCAGGGAATGGGCACGGCCCTGAGGCTGCCAGAGCTCCAGGAGCATTTGGACAGCGCTGCCAGGGATGCCCAGGGTGGGATTGGTGGGGTGTCCATGCATGGCCAGGGGTTGGACTGGGATGATCCTTGTGGGTCCCTTCCAACTCAGAATACTCCATGATTCCTGTGGCTGAAGCAGCATTTCCTCTGCCTGCCAGCACCCCCTAATGCCCTAGGGCAAGGCAAACCATCAAAGCACTTTGTAAGGGGTCTCTCTCTCACAGTGGGTTTTGTTGTCTAAGCTGGGTGGTGTCATCTGCAGGAAAGGTTTTGTCCTATTATTGGAAGGAACACTGGCCAATCCTCCCTCCTCCTCCTTCTCCCCAGATCTCTGGCTCTCTTCAGAACCACACTGAAAAGAAATCTTTGTTTGTTCATGGAGTTTCTGGGAGCCTCAGGTTTTTTTTCCTCCGTCCTCCCTCCTGCCAACGCTGGAAGTGCCAGAACATAAAAGAGAGTCATTTCTCTTGGAGTTGCCGGCCATGGTTGGAAGGAGCAGTGCCAGGAACCTCAGGAGAAATCTGCTCCTGATCTCCCCAGCACAGCCTCGCAGAGTGGAGGGATGGAGAAGAGCTCGGCAAAGCATCCAGGCTGCTGGATGCCAGCAGAGCCTGCGCTCCAGCTGGGAATGTGTCGTCGTTCCCTTCGATAGGGACAGTGGCACGCGGAGCTGAGGCCAGAGGGGGGTGGTGGCCATCTGCCTGCAGCTTTTCTGTGCCCCAAAGCCTCGGTTCCCTGTGTATTTGGTGCAGATGATAAAGCAAAGCCTCCAGATCCACATTTTGGGCTGCCGTAGTGCCACCGTGGGCTCCAGAGATGGGCTTACCCAAGTCCCCTCTGCTACCCACCTGACCCAAAAGCTGCTTTGAAAACAAAGCCTCACTCCTGCTTCAACCTGAGGAATGGGAAAGTTTGATTCTGCCTTCATGGACTTCCAGGGTGGAGTCAAGCCCCCTTTTTCCCAAACACATGTTGGTGGGAGCCAGCGAGATGTCCAAGGAATGCTGTTGGGCCCTGGCCGAGCTGATGGTGTGCTGAGGTACCAAAGTTCCTATCACAGGGAACACAGGGAAGAACCAAATTTTCTTGCAGCCTGCTGTAGATGGTGGCAGAAGGCTCTGGATTTCTGGGGCTCTCAGGTGGGACCAGCTGGAATTTAACATCTCACATGCCAAAAAAAAGCAGCAACCTGCTCTTGCCTTGCTGTGGGTGTTACTCTGGGGGGTGGGAGGTGTATCCTGCAGATGAAGGAGCTTCAGACTCTGGCATCAAGGTCATCTGTGAGCGCAGGGGATCCTGCAGAGGTAAAAATCTGCTTCAGGCCACTGAGAACCTAAAAGCATCCAACAGGAGATGGGAGTTTTCAGTATGTCCCCTGTGCATCCAAGAAGGACAACTGGGGACAAGTTTGTTTAGCCTCACAGCGTTCAGATCTGCCAGGTTTGGATTCCTGCCTGACCTTTTCCCTCTGCTCTCCAACCCTCCTGCTACCTGCAGCGCCAGGGACTCTTACCATTAAGCCACCACTCAGAAAATCCCGGCTCAAGGCCCTGGTCCCCTTTTTTCCTACATCAGCACACAAAAAACTGAGCTGTCCCCCTGAGAGCTCCCAACCCCACGGAAAAAGCAGGGTGAAAAGTTCAGGAAGCCACAACCCATTTCACAGCAGACCTGCAAAGCACCAATATTAATACCAATAAAACAAGGAGGGGGTGGAGGTGGAATTTGGTTGCCGGTGGCTCATAGGCCTTCAAATCCTCGAACTGGGAGCGAGGCCTTTAATCCACACACAATAAACCGTCCCACCTCCAGCAGCAGGAGCAAGCTGCCTTTTTTAAGGTGGATTATCACCAGAAAAACCCACCCAAAAAGCTCCCTGCCATTGCTGAGCTTTCCTGTAAACCATCAGCCTGGCTACATTTTATGACGTGATTTATAGAGAGTTTGTTTCTTAAGACTCGAAGCAACATCGCTATAAAAGTATAAAAGATGCATGTTTTGGTGGAGGATGAATGCCACTGCCTTTTTTTTTTATTCCCTCGTGGGGAATCTGCTGGGTGGGTTAACACCACTTGGAAAGACGAATTCTTCATGTGTGGGCATCCACTGGCAGCTTTGGAGGAGATTATCGTGTCATCGTCCTTCTGGTCAGCGGCAAGCCCACAGCTGCTCCTCAAGCTCAGAGATTAATTAACGACTTGGAAAACAAGGGGAATGTGCTTCCTTGTGCTCCCTTCACCAAGTTTGGCCGATTCCTCCCTCTGCAGGCATTTCCACGGCGCTTTTGCAGCACGGTTGGAGCGTTGCTGTTGCCTGTTTAAGTCATGGAGTAGATTAGATAATCCCTAGGCCTTTTCCACCTCTAGCGCTTGTGGTTCTGGTTAAAGAGCTGTCAAGTCCTGGATTTAAAAGGGCAGAGCAAGCCAAGGCTTTTGAGGTTCTGCTGGGAGGATTACAACTTGTAACACATTCCGAAGCCTTCCAAAAGGGCCTGCGATTCCAGGTTTCCGGACAGAAAGTGTTATTCAGCTTTCTGCAGATCTTCTTTGTAGTTCATCACATAATCTCAATTGTCTTTCTGCAAGAAGATCCCACTGGCCTGGGGCTGGCTTTGGTGAGAATATGCCCTCTGTTTCATCGTTTTTGACTGAAGATGTTTGCCTGTTGCTGGAGCAAAACAAATTTCCTTACAATAAAAAAAACACAACAAACCTGCATCTGCCAATTCACTTTTAAATGTGGCTCTTGGAATTTATAGGAAAGTAAAAGGTCCCAGGGAGGCGAATTGTTGTCTTGCAACCTTGCCAAATATACATTAAAAATAAAAAACCCTGATAGGTCCTTGGCCCCTTTGCTGTTATTGTGATCTATAGTCTGCACATAACCATCGTATCTCCGATGGTGAGGGTGAGGGTGAGGGCTGGGGGAGTTTTCAGAGGAGGTTAAGGAGCTTTCCACCTCCACATCACTTCTCTGACCTTGGCTGGCTGCTGCTTTTTGTAGTGAGCCCTCACAGTGGAGGAGCAACTGATTTGTGGGAATGCTGAGGAATGAGAAGAGGCACGTTGGTGGAGCATCCCTGGACCCAACAGGGCTGTGCCCATGGAGCCAGAGGATCTGATCCCTTCCCTGGGGAGCTTCTCCCAGTGGAAATCCTGGGGGGATCATGGGATGCATCCATTGGCCTCCAAGAGATGCCCTGTTTTGCTCTCTGGGGCCCAGAGCTCGGTGGCTGTGGGCACAGTGGCTGCCCTGGCACAGGTGAGTGAGCAAAGCCTTGTGGTCAGATCCTTCTCCTCCCTAAGGAAAACCTGGCAGAATTTGGTGGTGAGCATTTGTGTGGGTGTGGGGGAAGGTTTATCAGCTTGGCATCTGGATACGAGGCTGTAAATGCCCCAGAGGCCGTGGGCAGGGAGTGTGGGCTTGGGGAAGGGAGAGGCTGCTGGGTTTGTGTTAGCCCCAGGCCATGTTAATTAACACAGGAGGTATTAATGACAATATTTACGTTATATTCTGCTGTCATTGTTCCTCAGCCCTGCTGGGGGAGTTTGTTTGCCGGTCACTGTAACCACACGCCGCTCACTTCCGATGGGACAGCATTCCAAGGAAGTGCCTGTAGTGAATTCCAGGCCTGTTTATGCAGGGATATTTCTGTGCCAGCCATCAAAGCCCATTTGACTGGGTCTGGCTGTAAATCAGAGTGATTCCTCGGCGTAAAGGGAAAGGGGTTTGGGAGACACCAGCTGGCAAACCTTGCGGTGGGCATGAGTTGTTCACTCACCATTCCCTTCTCCGCCACTCAGCTGGATTGAAATTCCAATTCTCTCAAAGCACACCTGGATTTCTCGCTCCAAGTAAGGAGGTGGCTTCCTGGTTTTGTGCAAAACCCCAATCTCCTTTCTAAAACTTCAAGCTTTTAAATGGGGTGGACATCTAAGCTAATTCTCAAGTACCACCTGCATTTCATAAATAAGATCTTCTCTGAAGCTGGGACCTTCTTTCAAGTCCCAAAAGATCCTAGGATGGGAAAATGTAGAGTTTCCAAGCTCTGCTGGGAATAAAACTGTATCCTTGCCATTCAGGAGAAATCTGTTCCATAAACTGAAAGTTAAAGTGTAAGGATGTCAACATTTAAGAATGATAAAGGCATCAGTTTACCTCTTTTTATGCTGAAACCATGGCAGCATAAAACTTTCTATGTTCAATTTCCTTGCTTATATTTTGAAATTTTTTTTTTTTTTTTTTATGGACATTAAAGAATGATGGTGCTTTGCTGCTTGGTCAAAAAGATTTTGGCTTCTTCCTTCACAGTTTTCCCTTCAGCAATTCGCAGGCATCGCAGGGGTGCAGGAGAAATAATTAGCCTATAACTTCGCCCAGCTCAGGGAAAACACACAATTAGCGCTGCCGCAAATTTCTCCCGGCTGAAATTGGTGAGTTGAAAAGTGGAGAAGCCAAAGAGCCCTGGAAGTTGGAAATTTTCCCTCTTTGCCTCGGGATGTTTACAATCTGAAGACATCAGCTTTATCTCTGGGCCTTGTTTCTCTGGTGGAGCATCTCTTGGGAATTTTTTTCCATTGGAGAGCGTGGGAGACATCAAAGCCAAGCGGGATAACTGGCATGGGCGCATGAGGGAAAAGGTGAAGGCTTTGGGAAACGATGCCTGCAGGCTCTGTGGTCCTCATCAAATGCAGGCTCTCCCCAGCCTTAAAACCAGAGCCCCATAAAACTCCGGGTGAGCCCCTTAACTGGTGTAAAACTCCTTGCCCCCGAGCGTGCTCCCCGTGCTTCCCACAGCCTCTCACCTGGATGGAGCCGGGACAGCAGGAGCACAGAGGCAGCTGGAAGCCTCCCAGGATTAGGGAACTGCTCCAGCCCTCCCCAGGTGCAAAGGTGAACGTTCTGAGGAGGGGAGTGCCCAAATCTCACATAAAATCACGGAAAACTGGGCAATTCTTTGCCTCAGGCTTCCGTGTTCTGTGGCGTGGGGAGAAAAGGAGGGTGCAACACTCAGGCCTGAAGAGGTGAGCTGGAATTTTGCCCAAGTCTCTGGAGCAGTTTGGTGTGCCCAGCTCCTTCCTTTAGAGCCCTCTAAACTCCCTCCCATGGGGTTTTTGTTCCCTGTGTAAGATCCCAAGTGGTTCAATTGGGATCAGGCACGAGGGGAGCAGCTCATGTGAGACACCGAGCAGAGGAACAGAGGTCAAAGGGCTGGGAAAAAAAAAATCACTCCCAAAGGACTGAAAATACTGATCCACCCAGCTCTCCATTTTCACCCCGATGTACTGGGGAGCTGCCAGCCCTGACCCACCCCATGGCAGGGAATAAACCATTCCCTAAACTTGCCTTGCTCCCTTGTGCAAATCACACCCCAAACCAGCTGAAATGTCCCTGGTTCTCAGTGAATGCTACCAAAGGTCTCTCAAAACCAACCACGGGGAGCTGAAACATTTTATCTCTAGCAGAAACAGAGCAATTTACTGCACATTCTGCGTAGGAAATGAGAATTTTGCCCCTGTGGGGTGGGCCTGGCCCTGCCCCAGGCCTCAGCTGTGGGAGCCAGGGGCAGAGTAGGAAGCAGCTCTTGCAAAGCACATAAAAATGGTCATCAGGAGAGGGCAGCCACCGAAGGGCTGCATGTTTTGGGTGGGTTTTTTTAAATAATGGAGAGATGTGTGGTTTTTTTGGTTAGCTGCAGGCTGTTGGAGCTGTTGAGCTGAGCGTTGTGTGTGACCGGGACGAGGGATGGGCCTGCCTTGGGGCAGGTGGGAGGCACTCAAAGGATGTTGTAGGGAGTAAATGGTTGAGAAGCAGCTCGAGGTCATGGCAGAAGCTTAGGGCTGGCTCTCAGGCTGCCTCATCACAAAACCCCTCGGACCTGTGTCTTCCCAGCTTGGCGGGAGGGAGGGGCAGAGCTGCCAACACCTCTCAGTGCTTCCCTCCAAGCAGGTTTTGTCCATGCAGAGACCCTGGGCTCCGAGAAATTCCTCCTCATGCCATCAGTGAGTGCAGCATCCATCACTCATCTCCAAACCCTGCCCTTTCCCACTTTGCAGTGCTCAGAAGGGTTTGGAGAGCCTGTGGAAATAGCTCCATACTGGCATCATTCTGCCCCTAAAAATGCTTTGTGTCTGAGGAACGGTGCATTTGCAGGTGTGGAGGATCCTGGGGTGGGCCTGTGTCTCCTCTGGGGTCTGTTGGCTGGGACACAGCATCCTGCTTCCTCTGGGGAATAGCAGCTGTGTCCTGCAGGGCTTGGAGCACGAGGGATGCTGCTGGAGGCCAGTTGGAGTCTGTGCAGTGCTGGTGATGGGAGCCTCAAGCACACCGGGGCTTTTCCTGATTAAATCCTGCTCCCCCCACCCCAAAGGAAGCTTGGGAAACTGTTTAACTTTTTGTGGGGGAAGTCAGGCATTGGAACATGAGGAAATGCCAGATTTATAGTTGCCACTGTAATCTCACACATGTGCTTTGATGCAGCCTGCGGTAACCTGACTCCCAGCGCTTTTCCTAAAAGCCTGCGCTGGGAGCTGAGTTCTGGCTGCCCACAGAAGTTTGGAGCAGGCATTTCCAGCCTTGGAATGCCTAATTTTCCCACCTAGGAATAGGCCCAGGAGATGGGAGTGTGTGCGTTAGGTGCTCTGTGCTGTGTGTGCTCAGGGCGGTGCAAGGTCGGAGTGCACAGGGGTGACTTTGAGGGTGCTGCACCCAAGAGCTGACTGGGATGTCTCTGCTCCCAGGAAACCACAGTTTTCCAGGTTTTCTGCTGCAGTGGTTTTATTTTTTTGGGGCAGTTTTGAAGCGTGGTGGCATCTGAAACCAAGGTTAAGCTCTGAGCATCCTCTCTGGGAAGCCCCAGAGGTGCAACCCCACTGAGCCCACCCGTGTTTGTTACAGCACGAGGAAAAGCGAAATATTCTTCCTGAGAGGATGGGCTTCATATCTCGTTCATCCATGACTCTGGGAAATCAAGGCACTGGCTGGGAAATTCCTTTCAGAAATTCCAGAAAGTTCTGGTTTCAGGATAAGACTGACCTCTGTCCATGTCTCCCTGTTCGGGGCTGCTGCAAACAAAGGTGAAGGTCATTAATAAAAAAAAACAACTAATGGAGCTGCTTAGTAAAAATTAGTTGGATAACACCTCAGGTGGGGTGCCAAGAATATGTGGGATCACTCCAGGCTTCCAGGCCTGATCTGAAATACCTCCATAGCTGCAGGAATTTAGGGTTACTTACAGCACCTCGGGGTAGAAGCTTTGATTCCAAGGAGCTGAGCGGATTCATATCCTTTGGAAGGAGAAATGACGCATCTACTGAGAGGTGGGATGTTTCCCAGCAGCTCAAGGAGCCGGGCATGGACGTGACTCGGGCGGATTCATCGGAAATTACTCAGGGAGCTGTCAAAACACAGCTCCGTTGCCTTCGGAAATGGGTCACTGGAAGCAAATTTGTCAGCAGATCAGCTGGGCCTGACTTGACCCCGCGTGGTGGCGGATCTGAAGGCTGAACAGTTGCGTGCCTGACCTCATCGTGCAAAACTCCTCACACCAATGACTAACAGAAATTCCCTGCTCCAGGAAAACATCTGCACGTCGCAAAACTCAAAGGTTTGGAGGTTCCCGGTTAAGACCATCCCCGAAAAACAATTTTCATGGCCTTTCTCAGTGATTTACGCTGGAGCCAGTGTTCAGTTAACTGTGCTGCTTTGTAAGTTGTCTGCTGGGATCCAGTGCAGGACACAGCAGAGGATTCCTGTCTATCCCAGCCTGGGATCTAAAATTGGTCCCCTGGACTAATTCTTTCATATAATCCCAGCAGTGACAACTCTCAACTAAAGATGCAATAAAAGGGAGAGGGTGCAGGGAGACAGATGAAAACCAGACTTTCCTTGGAAAATCGAGTGTTGACTCGCTCCCAATCCATAAAAACCTCTCTGGGGAGACAGTTCTGGATGTGAGAGCGTTTTATGCACAAGGTGAAGACACAGGGATGCATCAGCTCAGGAGAAGGTTGTCAGAAGGCCACGATTCCACAGCAGGGAAGGCGATTCCCATTCTCACCATTCCCATGCTGCTCCCGGATTGCACTGAAACCACTTTGGGTGTGGGGAGAAATAAACGTGGTTTTTCAGACTCATCTTAGTGCACTTTAGGACTGGGTGAGCTCTCCATGGGGAGAGAAAAGAGGAGGCAGGAAAAAGAAAACCAAGGAAAATAACCGAGGTTATTCCAAGGAAAAAGGAACCTCTCGACTACGGATTTGGAAGCAATTACAGGAAGAAGCCAAGAGGAGAAGTGCAAACAGAAATGCAATTACAGGAGGAGAAAATGCAAACTTTGGAGTGCACCTGATGTGGATCTTTGCCAGCCAGAGGGGCAGGAGCCACAGGAACCGTGAGGGCTAAACCAAAGCCGTGAACATCCACTGCAAAATTTCCATTTCACGTGTTCTTGGGTGTTGTGCTCACTGAGCTGCAGATCCATTTGCCTCCTAAATAACAGGCTGACACTGGGAATGTTTGGCCAGGAAAAGGAGATAGCAGAAGCCCTTGCACACTGGAAGGGCTTTGAGATCTTGGAGATGGAGAAGAATGTGGTGGGCAGTGGGTGAAAGATGGAAAGGCAGAGTAAGTGCTCCATCAAGACACTCCAGCTGTTTGCCCAAATCCATGGGCAGGAGTGGGTAAAAGTGGGAATGAAAACCTTGGTCACAGAGCCAGGGCATCCCTTCCCAACACCAAAATCCCACGTGTTCTGCTGCTGATTTTTCCCTTCATTCCCATGGAAAGAAGGACAGGCCAAAGCAAATCGGGGTTCCAGGCCATTGGGAACCACTGGAACAAACTGGGATCGGGAAATACAAGGACAACCCGTGGATCAAAGGGTAGGGATGCAGGTTCCCAAATAAAGGGGTGATTATGTGAGCACTTAAGGAGGGATTAGAATTGTAGGTGATAATAGTAAGCAGCTGGAAAAGGAGGCTGTTAAGAGCCAGAAATAAAATAAAAGGCAGGTGGAAAAAAAAGAACAGATGAGAGAGGCGAGGTGGGAATCCCGCCCCAATTAAAAACATGAAAATAAATGCTCTGATGCACCTCGTTTCAAAGGACCATCGTAGAAATGTATGAAATGAGGGGCCTGGTGAGGTGCTCTGACTCCAGCTGATCCCCTGGCTTCTCCCACATCTTCCTGGGTTCCGGTTTGGGCAGGAGCCTGTGTTCCCTGGAGAACACAGTTCCTTCTGTCTCTGAGGTAAGTGCAGTCTTTGGGGTCTTGCTGAAACGCCCCTCCTGCTCCACCAGGCTGTGGTTGGGTGGACAACCGTTCTTGATGCTTCCAGCATTTCCTTCACAGTCCATGTTGATGTCTCAGCCAGCTGCTGGGGGCTTAGAGAGAAAAACGCCTCCCAGACTTTGTCCAAAACACTGAACATCCCGTGTCAGGAGCTGGTTTGTCGCAGCCTTGGAGCTGGGGTTGGACATGGGAGGTTTACAGCTCTTGCAGTCCTGGTTGCTTGAGCTACAGCCCATCACTGCCCTCAGATTTATGTCAGACCTCACTCTCAGTCCTGTGGGTGCCCTGGGGATCCACTGCAAAAGAAAAAGCCAATTTTGGCCATGGCTCTCACGTAAGAGTCAGGAAAATGCCTTTCACCTGCAGCTTGGACCTGCTGCGAAACAAGAGCTCCAAGACTCCCAGTTCTGATCCTTCAGAACTTTTATCCTTTTATTTCCTTTTCTGCTTCAGAAGCCCTTCGGAGCTAAAGGTAACAGCACACAGAAAAAAGAGTAAAGAACAAATCCAGCTGAACTTTAATTTGCTTTTCAGAATGAGAAGCTACCCCAAGTCCTTCACACTGATGCACGGCCTGACCTCTTTGCTGCATCTCTCTTTTAATTCCCCTTGCAAGAACCACCAGATTCCTGGAATATCAACGTGTGTTTAGGCCACAGAGGAGGCAAGGATGTGTCCTGCTCTTCCAACCCTTGTCTGGGGGGTTTCAGCTCTGTGACACCCATCAGGAGTGAAGAAGAAGAAGAAAATTTATAGTAGGAGCAACCTGGTCTGGTAGAAGGTGCTTGGAATGAGATGGGTTTTAGGGTCTCTTCCAACCCAAACCATTCTGTGATTCTATGAGTCTGTAACAACACATCTTTTAAGGCCAGAGGATCTAAAGAACCCTGAAGTTATTTCTCCTTCTCCACCCCCAAAAAAATCCTAAGCTATTCTCTCGAATTAAGCTGAAACACCATGTTTGTAACCAGCCTCCTTGTCACCGCGACTGCCCGTGACAGAGCAGGAAATTGTGGAATAAATACCTAGTTTGTAGTTTGAAAGAGACTGATGTAAACGCTGGGAGAGGGTTTCAGGTTGAGGAGACCCAGATCAGGTCTGCTGGGCTGGGGAGGAAGCGGCCAGGTCGACCCATTTCTGTCATGTGAATAAAGGAATATCAGCTCCGAGCACAGGCAATGGTTCAGTGGTGCTGGTTTGAGATTTGGGAGGTCACCACTCACTTTTTCGGCCCTTCCTGGCCCTTGCCAGTGTGAATTTGGGCTCCTATCCAAAATGCCACAGTTCAGCCAAAGACACTGTTCACACATTTAAATTGGGACCGATGCAGGGGTTCACTCACAGCTCACCAGAGGAGTCTGTTCTGCTGGGTCACCTCAACACCTTTAAAAGAAGGGAAAAAAAGGAAAAAAAAAGGAAAGAGAAAATAAAAACGCAGCAGGGACACTAAATTTCCAGGCCTGCAGTCTCTTGTGACTTTTAAAATTGTCCTTACTGCTTTGCTTCCCCTTAAAATGTTGCAGGCAGCCCTGGGAAGTGGTGGCTGAAAGGGTCCAGCGAGAGAGCCTGGGTGTGATCCAGTGTTGGACTTTTCCAGCTCGGGTGTAAAAAGGTGTTGGACATTTTAAGAGGTGCATCTGCCTGCGTCCAGCTCCCTGCAGGAAACCAGGACCGGGGGGCCAAGCTGGTTTTCCTGCAGCTTTTTGCCATGAGTGGTGTAGGCTCACTGATCCAGCTGTTTTACTGAAATCAGTGCTGTTCCTCTGGCTTTAAGCTTAGACTAAGCCTTAAACCCAGCAGGTGCATTTGGGCTGTGCCAGCTGATGCTTGGGCAGGTTTTGGACACTCGTTTTCTGACTGATTATATCCAGAATGTGGATTTTGCTTCTCAGTGGATCCAAACCAAAGGAAGCAGAGAGCAGGAGGGAGGTAAACCTCTTTTGTTTTTTATGTGGGCATCACCTCAGATCCGTGCCAACTAGGGGCTTATTTGCCACTCATTAATATCAGGGCCAGTATTTCTGCTGGGTTTAGCTGGCACTGCCCATGTCCACGGCATGCATCCTCAGGGATGCAGTGATGCAAAGTCTGTGCCCCAGCTGCTTTTGAGGGCTTTTTAACCATTAATTAAAAAAAAAAAAAGGAAGGAAAACTATCCCAGCCACTTATCCTCTGGTTTTCTTGCAGTTCTTCCATCTGCTCCGTGGCCACAACCCTCTGTAAGGATGGTCACCTTCAGGAGAGAAATTCCAGGGGAGAGTTACAGGGACCAGGGACCTTGTGCAAAAAGCAGGAAGATGAGGCTGGAAGGGTGATCAGCAGGACTGTGGGAGATGAAGGCAGGGGTGAAGGGTCAGGCTGGAACAGCCGTGAAACTTCTCCCACGTTTCTCTCAGGCTTCATCCATGTGTTTCCAGTTTGACTCCTTGGCAGCCCTCACCTTGCAGCCTCGACTCTGCCAGTGCCTTGCAGCAGCAAGGGATCTGTCAGCAGAGGCTTGGGCATGTTAAAGTGACTAAAAACAGGCACATCCCCTTTTTTTTTGCGGTTGAAATGAGGGATGAGGGCGCTTTAGGAAGGCTCCAGGCCGTGAGGGCTCGGGAACAGGCTGCTCCATGGATGTGGCACATATTCCCAAGGCCCTGAGGGGGAGAGCACCTCATGGGCTGCAGTTTGGCCCCTTGGCTGTGTTTTATACCCTGTTTTTAAGAGTGGGGTAGCTCTCAGCGTGTGTGTGAGCGCTGGGGGAGGACACCTGGCTCCTCCACTCGGGAATTCGTGGGTGCAGAAGAGCTGGAGAAGCTGTCGGAGGGAGCCTGGCTCCAGGGATGTGGCTGAGGGAGCAAATGGCATTGGGGTGTCTGCTGGCCCCATTGCTTCACTTCCCGGCCTCCCCTGCACATCCTCCCCGGCCTGAGAGCACGTTGCTGTGGGGTTTTAAAGGACTTGGCAGCGAGGGAAGCGCCAGGGGAAAGATAAAGCCAGAGGTACCTTTTCTTGTGGTGTGAGCTGAAGCCTATTGCAGGTTTGGGGTTCTTGGGCGAGGATTTCGCAAGAGAGAAAAAAAAATCTGTTTTGTAACTCTTTTTCTTTATTGTTTCCTCTGAAGACAACGTGCTTAGCTGGCTCATTACAGCACTTACCAAGAATTTGTCCTGGGACAGGATTAATTAGTGGGGCTGTCAGCATGTTGGTTTCCCACCACAGCTCTCTTTCATGGCCTCCCTCGGGAAAAAGGCATCTGCCGTGGGGAAAAGCCTTATGGTGGTGGGCAGGCTGCAGTCTCCTTTTCCTCAGAAGCTGCACTGATTTTAGGGATGAAAGGATGTTTTCAAGGGCTTTAACCTGAAACCTTTTGGAAGTGGTTGCAGTTTGGGACATTTCTGTGTGCCAGCAGCAAGGATCATTTTGGTTACCTGTTGTCCTGACCTGAGATAGGATCCAGGGAGGTACCTGGAGAAAATACTTGAGAAAAAAAGTAGAGGCTGTTCAGCTTTGATTGTGGTTGTCCTGAGCAGGGCCAGGAGCTGGACTTGACGATGTTTGTGGGTCCCTTTTGACCTGGGATATTCTGTGATCCTGTGATCCTTTCATGTGATGCGGCTGGGGATAAACCAAAGGACAGGAAAAAGCAGCAGTCAGCGTCTGGGGGAGAGGAGAGCATTGGGTCAGCTGGCAGGGCTGTGCTGGGACTGGGCTTGGAGTCAGCAGAAGGACAGCAATTCCCTTGTCATGGGGCAGAGACGAAGCCAAAGGCAGGGCAGAGGATGTCTGTGAGTTTGCCTTCACTTTCTTCAAGACAAACTTGTGAATTAGAGCAAGAAAACAGATTTCAGAAGGGACGGATGGGCAGGAGCAGAGGTGAGGGTAGGGCCTCGGACACCTGGAGCAGCATCTCCAGGCTGCTTCTCTCTTTTCCCTTCCCTAAACCTGAGCACGGGCGGGCTCCTGCTCCAAACATTCTCCAGGATTTGTGTGTCGGCCTCAAGCTTCCCGGTGTCCCAAAGGAAGGGCCATGTGCACCATCCCTGGTGCCAAGGAGGACAATCCATGGCCCTCAAAGGGGTGTGAGGAGGTAGGACAGGAGTCTCTGCCCTGCCCCTGCCTTCTTGTGTGACTGCAGCCCAGAGAGGGATTTTCCAACCCTGTCCTTGCCAGACCCCTGCGGCCGAGTCCTTCCCAAAACCCCACTGCTCACGTGCCTGCCCTCGCTCCCTCGCTACAAACAGAAACACTTTGCCTCTTATCTCAGAGTTTTTTCTGACTTCAAAGAGGCTTTTCTTGGGGTCTGGACAGCTCCCAGCAATGAGGATCCTCGTCAGAGCTGGGCTTTCCCTGCACTGTTGTGTGCAACCAGGAGTGTCCTGCTTTTCCTCAGCCGTGCCGAGGCGAGGGTGCAGCCCGGCGTGCCTGTGGCTTGTGGCCCTGCTTGCATCTGAAGCCAAGGATCAGGAGCTCTTTGGGGATACTTTTGGGATTTTAGGATGTCGTGCCTGAGTGCCCTGGATGTCCCGTGGCTGTGTGCAGATGTTGCATCCAAGTCTGGATATGTTTAGGAGCCTGGCAGACGTCGGGTAGCAGCTCTCCCTGGGATGGGACCGGTGGAAGCTTGGAAATCTGGAATGAAAGGCTTGAAGTCGTTAATTGTACCCGGTGCAAACCTTGTGGAGGGGAAAGAGGACGTTTCAGAATTTCCTTGGGGAGCACTGCAGTGATAACCTGGCTGGCCTTGTCCAAATTTTCTCCTCGAAACAGGTCCTTGGCAGGATGTCAGGGAAGTGGGATGAGCACGACTGCTGCTGGCACCTGGGGGGTTTTACCTGCTGGGTTTTCCATGGCTGTCACTGTCCCTTTGCCACCTTTCCCCCTCCCTTCTTGGAATCACAGAAATATTTAGGTGGGAAAAGCCCTCGAAGATCGTCGAGTCCAAACGTTCTCCCAGCACTGCCAAGGCCACCACCAGCCATGTCCCCCAAGTGCCACATCCACACGGCTTTTAACCCACCAGGGCTGGGGACTCCACCCCTTCCTGTGAAGAAACTTTTCCAAAAATCCAATCTTTCCACCCAGGTATCCCACTTTTCCATGGCACACGCTCCTTCACCCAACTCTTCGCTTCCCTCTTGCCACATACGACTTGCATTAGCCCTAATGGGAACTTCCCATGCAAATCTCCCACTCAGCTGACAGGGGTGGCTCCTGCTTGACAAGATAATTTCACCTATGTGGAGAGCTTTTCAGTTAGGGTGGCTTTATAGCTCAGTAAAACTTAAACTTGCAACTTACATTTAAAAAAAATATATTAAAAAAACCCCCTCAAAATAAAAAATTAATACCTTTATTTGTGGACAGCAAGTTTAGGACACGAAAATGTCTGAGCACGAGCTGCTGGATAGACCTGGGAGGAGAGACAGGCACAGCAATTACGGGAATGAGCACCCCAGAGACGATGTTCAGAAATGCACAGCAATATTCCTGGCTTTTTTTTCAGGAGCTGAAAAGATCCAAGTATCCGTGTGTGGCAAATGTCTTCCATCTCTAGGAGTGTTTGCACAGAGCTCTTGAATCTCCTTCTTCCTGCAGTTGCACAATCACAGAATTGTGGAATGGTGTGGGTTGGAAGGGACCTCAAAGAACATCAAGTTCCCCCCCCTGCCATGGCAGGGACCCCTCCCACTGTCCCAGGCTGCTCCAAGCCCCAGTGTCCAGCCTGACCTTGGACTCTTCCAGGGATCCAGGGGCAGCCACAGCTTCTCTGGGCACCCTGTGCCAGGTCCTCCCCACCCTCCCAGGGAACAATTCCTTCCCAATATCCCATCTAACCCTGCCCTCTGTCACTGTGGAGCCATTCCCTGTGTCCTGTCCCTCCATCCCTTGCAAACAGTTCCTTTGGGATGCTCCACTCAATCCTCAGGATGGGCTGGTACGCTCAGGATTGAAAGTTATGAATATCAGTGAGAGATTCTCCAGGACAGCAGAAAAAGAAGTGTTTCATATTGCACAGGAGGCCACAGTTCCTGTCTTCTGTGGATTTTTGCTCTTAAACACTTTGGGACTTTGAGATGACCTGGGAGTGACCATGGAAGCTGGGAACAGCTCGAAGAACAAGGAGTTAATGTGCCCTGGGACTTTTAAGTGTTCACCTTTATTATTTCATCAAAATCTGGCACTTTCCTCTTTTTCCTATCAATTTGAGGGGTGCGGGCTTGCAGCTTTAGGCTGGGGTGGAGTGGAATTCACGTGTCCGAACCCAAAATGTTGCTGTCAGGCCTGGGGGAGGGTGTTGCCATCACAGGGTACATCCCCTGTGAAAAACCTGGCGAAGTCCTGGCAAAGGGATGTTCCCAGATGTCCTACGGAGACTTTGCCTGTTGTGGGATGTGCACATCTCCCCCCCTCTTTGCTCCAGAGAGGAGCATTCCGCCCACGATGGCTTGGCCACGCTGCCAAAAAAAACAAAGCGTTGCGTGGTGAGGGAGGGAGATGCTCGTCAGAAAAACCAAAATGATGCCTTTAAAATGCGAAATAAACACGAAAGGGGAGAGAGCCCGTGTGAAAATCCCCGTAAACCGTGGAGATTTCAGCGCCGGGATGGAGTCACGCGGCCGGGAATGTTGAGGTTCCTCGAGGAATGACACAAAGAGGTTGTCCAGCCCTTGTCCCAGCAACACGACAGCCTGGCTAAAATCCATCAGATTCCCCCCAGGATGAGCCCTCATCCCACATCTCGGCTGCCCGTGGCACGCGGGGCTGGGGATAAAGCTGGATGTGGTCGGGCAGGAGAGAGAGGGGGATTAGGTTGGATATCAGGAAAAATCTCTCCACTGAAAGGGTGCTCAAGCATTGGAACGGGCTTGCCAGGGAACTGATGGAGTCACCATCCCTGGAAGTGTCCAAGGCCAGGTTGGACAAGGCTTGGACCTACCTGGGATAGTGGAAGGTATCTCTGCCCATGGCAGAGGTGGGACTAAATGATCTTTAAGGTCCCTTCCATCCCAAACCGCCCTGGGGTTCAGTGTCCATCCCAGCTAAGATTTTAGGATGTCCTTCCCCCAGTTGGGCACTGGAAGAGGCTCCCCAGGGAAGTGGTCACAGCACCAAGCCTGGAAGAGCTTGAGGAGCATCTGGACTCATGCTCTCAGCCATGGGGTTTAGTTTTAGGTAGTCCCTGTGAGGAGCAGGGATCCGGGCCCGATGATCCTCGTGGGTCTCATCCAGCTTGAGGTATTCTGTGACTGGGATCAAAAATTAATCCTCCTCCTAATGGTGAACGTTTTATCCTGGCTCCTGTATCCATCCCAGGCAGGAATGCTGAGAAGTTGAGCTAATTCCTGATGTGCTGATGCATGGAATTGTCACTGCTCTCGCAGGCTGGTTGCAAGACCTCTCTTGTCTGTATCAATCTGTATTTTGCCCACATTTTGGGTGGTACAGCTGGTCCTTTTCTCACTTTCTTCACTGCCTCTTCAGCCCCCGGGGCTGTAGGCTTTGCTGCTGGTGTTGCTCTTGAAATGCTGTGACTTTTCTCCCTCAGCCCTCATGTTTTGAATCACTGCTGCTCTGGGAGAGAGGAAGTTGCTTTCCATGCCCTGGATGCTATTAAGGAAAATCACGAACTGGCTGATGGCTATTATTATTATTATTATTTTATAATTTATTTTTTTAACGCTGAGGAGTAACGAACGTGCTAAACCTCACACCAGCAGAAACCCGAGGAGGCAGGGCATCTATTTATCAAAAAAAAAGATAGAAATTGCCCCCAGCATTCAGACAGTGTCAGAAGTGACAATGAATGCCCCAGAACGATCCCCTTCAGTCCAAACATGTGCTCACGGCACGGGGAGGGCTGCGCTGACACACGGGCACTGCACGAAAATCCCAATCCCACGGAGACCGGGAAAGGTAATTCAGCAAAAAAATACAAGTCTGGGGAAAATCGCTCCGTTTTTGCCACTGGTGTTTGCCCAGATTATCTGAGGGAAAGGAGAGGAGGATGGTGAATGAAGGGCAAGCTTCCACCTGCATCTTCTCAGGGAGCTGCTGGGTGCCGTGCTGGGTCCCACCTTGTTTGGAGGGATCACTGCAGCAGGGTAAATTAAGTTTAGGTATTAGGAAGAAATTCCTCTCTGAGAGGGTGGTGAGGCCCAGAGAAGCTGTGGCTGCCCCTGGATCCCTGGCAGTGTCCAAGGCCAGGCTGGATGGGGCTTGGAACAGCCTGGGATAGTGGAAGAGGGTGGAACAAGTCGAGCTTTAGGGTCTCTTCCAACCCAAGCGTTCGGGCAGGAGTTTGAGCGGTCGCTTGTTGAGTCGAAATGACACTGAGGGAGGGTGCTGGCCACACGTGCTCCGTTCTGCCACTTGTTCTGCCACCCTGAAACCAGCTCGTGCCCGAGCACAAGCAGAATAATTTCATCTGGCTGCGATTCCCAGGCTCCTCTCAGATCAATTGAGCCTCCAAAAACACAGCCCTCGTGGCCAGTCCTGTTTGTTGTTGATGGAAGGCTGTACGTGGCAATTAGGGAACGAACTCAGCCTAAGCAAATATCCCTTTTCTTGTGCCCAACGAAGCTTTTTGATGTCTTTTCAGAAGGATCCGCTCGGAAAGGAAGAGCAACACCTGCTGAACACAGCAGCGGGACGAGAGGGGTGGCAGAAGAAACACAAGGAGAGCTCCGGGGGCCGTGTCTGGTGCAGACAGCCCCAGCCACAAGCCCGTGGGCTGGGTCACGGGAGCGCTGCCCGGACCGTGAAGCTGTCAGGTGCAGGAGGATCACAGCAGCTCCTGCTGCCTCGTTTACATAAAGATGAAAGGGGGAAACGCGCCCATGAATATCAAAAGAGCAGATGATTGCATCCAGCGGCCCGGCACAGGCTGTGCTTTCCGTGCTCCGCAAAGCAAGCCAGCAGACAATTAAGGTCTAATGGCAATTAGGCCCCTAAGAGCAGTAAAATAATTCGGATTTGTCCTCTGTTAGAAACCGCAGCTCGATGGTTTTAGAGCCTCCCCAGGAAACGGCTGTTTCTTTTCTTTTCCTTCACTCTTCTCATCTTGGTTGTTGTTTCCCCAAGCTCAGCAGGGGTTTGCTGTTTTCTCCATGAAAAATGGACTTCTCTGCTCTTCAATAAAGCCCCCAAAAACCCCAACAAAAACAAAAAAGGAATTGGAAACTGACAGTTCTGTGAAAACTGTCCCAGGGCAGGGCAGGGAAGGGCAGGAGGGAAAAGTGTTTTTCATTAAATGTTGTGAATGAGAATTTCTTACCCTGTCCCTTCAAGCATCGATCCTGTGGTCTCCCCCCTGATAAGCAGTGTAAATATATCCTTAACCTTTCCACAGCCTGATCCTCCCTTTCTCTGTGCCAGGATTGCTCCAGATCTCTCCAGCAGCCTCCTCGAGCCACACTACCCCCTGAAATTGTAGGCTGTGCAATCCCTCAGGACGGAAAAGCCCTCCAAGATCATCGAGTCCAGCCATTCCCCCACCTCCAAACCACGTCCCCCAGTGCCTCATCCACTGAACACTTCCAGGTCTGGCAATTCCACCAATTCCCTGGGCAGCCTGGTCCAACACTTGCCGTGTTTTGGTCCAGCAAAGGTCGAGGAGAGGATGGATCTGGCTGCAGAGAGGGCAGGGAAAGCGTCACCTCCAGCAGAGCTGAATGCTTGGAAAGCCCCTGGATCACAGGTGGGATGGGATGGGATGGGATGGGATGGGATGGGATGGGATGGGATGGGATGGGATGGGAAGCTGGGAAGCTGGGAAGCTGGGAAGCGCCGTTGTTTCCTCCCCCATCTCTTCCATTCAACCTTTTCATGGCAGAGCTGCGCCACGCTCGTGAAGCAAAGGCACACCCAGCCCCCAGCCCCACGGGTCAATCCCCGCAAGCCCCAAGCACCTCGAAACACCTCGATTTTCCAGTTAGGGAGCTCTTCTCTCGGTTTTCCCTTTCTTTTTTCACTTCAGCGTTCCAAGTGGGAGATTTAGTGCTAAACTGACGGGCTTAACTCGTAAAGAAACTGGCAGACCTTGAAAGAACTGCGGTTTTCCCCCCTTCCCCGAGGACGCCGCGAGTGCCACGGTTTTTCACTTCAGTGATAGATGGCACTTGCAGGCGAGCGAGATTTCGGTGTCTGAGCGCTGGAGCAGCCGGCAGGCCTGGCTCCCATCAAGAGCACATTCTGTCACGCAGAAATTGGAACAGCATGGGCGCCACACGCACAAACGGGGAGGAGAGTCGGACACAGAGCTCGTTCTGCCCGTGAAGGAAGGTGGTTTCAGCTGTCCCAGCTCACAGGAGGGCCGGTGGATGCTCATTTCTTGACAATTGCCCGCTCCTGCCTTTCACCTTTGCTTCTGGGGAGCAGTGAAATTGCACTGAAATCAGGGGGAAAAAATCAGCAAGACCCCGAAACAGCAACACCCCCTGGCCTTGCGAGCTGAGCTAAAGGAGGTGATTTGATTGCAAGGGGATTATCAGGGTCAGGGGCTCACCTCAGCTTCTCAAGTCTTCCTGGAGTCCATGAACTAGGAATAAATGTCCTTATTTGGGCACTGAACGTTCCTATTTTAAAGCAGTTATTTCCTTAAATAAATGCATTTTGAGGATACAAACAGCGTCTGCTCCGTGCACGAATGTCCAAGGGGTGCATCCCGGTGTGCTGGACCCATCTGAAGTCCCAATGAACCAGAACTTCTGGGATGAGCATCTGTTCTGCCAGGGAAATTCCTGTTTTTCTCCATGTACTAAAAGAAGCTGGCAAACCTCGGGGGAGAGCTGACTTTTTGGGGATGACTTGTGCCAAAATGATGAATCTTCTCTGAGATCTTCCAAGAAATGAACTGCCCAGGGAGGTTTGGAGTCCCTATCCCTGGAGGTGTCCAAGGAAGGCCTGGAGGTGGCACTCAGTGCTCTGGGCTGGTGACAAGGTGGGGATCGGGCACAGGTCAGACTTGATGGAGATCTTTTCCAGCAGAAATGATCCTGTGATTCTAAGAAGTCCCTGGAAAGCCCCATCCCAACAGCAGGATATTAACCCTTCTCCTCCAGGAGAAGTCAGACATGGACATGGGTAGGATGGAGCTGCATCCATGCTCCCTTGCATGGATCCTGCAGCTCTCACACCCCTAAATCACCTTCCCGGCCCCGTGGTTTCCTCTCATTCCTGCTCATTCCTCCCTGGATCACCAGTATGGTGTCATGCCGAGGGAATGAGCCTTTGGAGGAATTCCAGGGGACCTCCTGGGACCCACCTGACTCTTGCGAGGAGACTTTGGGCACGTGGGAAAACAAAGCAGCTGGAACGAGGATCTGCTGGGCCAGGAGATGAGGAATGAGGCACCCAGAGCTGCTCTGCTTGCAGGGTTCTCCTGCCCAGTGCTATCCTGGGAACGGGAGATCTCCTGGAGCAGTAACCAACTCCTCTCTCTCTGCTTGGAATACCAGACCCAGGTCAGTGCTCCCTCCACCCAAGAAGGCTCTGTCTCATCAGTGACTTTTTAACTTCCTCCACCAACACCCCGAGGCGTTTGGATGGGAAATAGTTCACCAGGAAACAACGCTTGGTTTGACAAAACATTCGGGATTAAGGATGTTAAACGGTGCTGTTAAGGACAAAACTGGCCAGGATTTGCTCACCTTCTCTTAATTAATGAGGGATTCATTAATGAGGGTTTTCAAGATGTGTCACCCTTCGGACACGTCCTTCTTTTCTTCTCCGAAAAGTCATCTTAAGCACTTTTGGGTTTTATAAATTCCATTTCTCAGTCGTCCTCGTGGCTGCCCGGGGTCTGAGGCTTTCCTGCCTTTGGTTTGGAAGCAGCTGTCGCTAAGGGACATCCAGAAAGCCAGTGGGATGGTTTCAGGCAAAAAGGGGATTGACAGGCAGGGTCAGCCTGTGTCGTGCTCATGGCGGGGGAAAAAAAAACTGAAATAAATCAAAAGTAAACAAAAAATGAAAGGCCAGGAGCTGCAGTGCTGCTTTTGAGAAGAATATATTAAATTTCTCTCCCTGCCATGCACTGCCTGGACAACCTCGAGCCATTCCCTGGGCATCTGCCACCACTCCCTCGCCTCGGAGCAGCGGTCAGAGGGCTGATGTGGTTAAAACCCAAGTGCCATGCAGAGCTTCTGCAACCCCAGTTGATTTTGGGGGGACACAAACAGGGTTTGACCCACTTTGGGGGACCCAGAGGGAATTTTTTCCAGCCCTCAGCCTGTGCCTAGGCCTGGAGAACACCAGGCATTTCACTGGCCTTGCAGGATCGCAAGAGAAAAAGGGCCAATAATGCCTTTTTGGGTTTTCTTTTTCTTTTTCTTTTTTGATTGGCTTAAGCCAGTATTTTTTAGCATTTCTGCTTGAACATAAGCTCAGAAATCAGAGCAGGTAATCACAAATTTCAGCATCCGGTGAATTACTGCAGCCCCGCTGCAAACCCGCGGGGATTTGGGGAACAAAGTCCTGAGGAATTCCGTGCCAGAGCCGGAACAAGGAGCCCTGGGCTCGACTCTGAGGAAAGAGTAACCTGGGCACTGCTTTTAAAAAAAAAAACCAGCAACAGGCATGGAACAAATAAAAAAGGGAAGCAACAAACTCCTCTGGGATTCCGTAATCACCCAAACATTCCTCTGGGACATCTGACGCCGGGAGGGGGAAAGGGAAGGGGGCGGTGAAAAAGGGTTTCTGACTCACGAGGAATGTCAGCAATAAAGAGGGACCCGAACGAACGGGTGGGTGTGTGCCACGGCCCGGGTTAGTCACAGAGCAGATGTGCAGCCTCCACTTCCCCCCCAAACCTCGTTTTCTCTCCCTCTTCCTTCCTCCCTCTCCTTCCTCCCCCTCGCTCCCACCTGCAGGGCAGGGAGGGTTTGGTGTCTTAGGTCAGGGGAGGGAACAATTGCCCCAGATATCAGTTTGGGAGGGGAGCTGGGGGGAAAAAATCCAAGAATAAACCACGTGTGGGTTTTATTTAGCGCTCTGCTGGCTGCAGGCAGCTCGCAGTGGGGTACAATTAATGAATTTTGGGGGGGTTGCCTCTTTCTCTCCCGTCTCCATCACCATGAGGGGGTCACACCCATAGGATTCACAGGATCATCCCTTTCCTCTCCTCGAACCCCTTGGAGGAGCCACCAGGTGATGCCAAGGGACTCTGGGGTCAACAGGAATCATCTGATTTGGCCCAGACCAATTTTAAATCTGATTATTTAGAACGAAAACTGCTTTTTTCTCCGCCCGAGGAGGCAGGTCATCTGCTGAAAGGCCTCGAAAATTCCAGTGGGCTCCAAGGAACCCAAATCCTGTGAGCTTTTAACGTCCCCTTGGCTTGCACCCCTGTGTTTGTGTGCGTCAGGAATGCCAACTCTGGGTTTATTAAAGGAAGAAAAAGGCAAGAAATAAAAAAAAAAACAAACCCCAAGTGCCCAAAAGCCCGAGTGTGACACAAGGAGCCTCGAGGCAACTTTCATCGTGTTTTTCGTGTGGTTTCCTTCACCTCCCCGGCCTGGCTGCTGCAGCAGGTTGGGCTGAGATGATGTTTTTAGCAGATCGAGGTGAGGATGCTCCTAGCAGCTCCCCCCACCCCACGACTGCACCTAACAGGAACAAAAACACCCAATTTATCCTTTAAACGCGCGGCTCTGAGGCGCGGCGGCGTCTCGTCCTCGCGCTAATTCCAGAAAAATAAAAGCTTTTGGCCTCGTTTCTCCTCTCCGGGGGGACTGGAGGTAGTTTGATCCCTAAAAAAAGCATAAAATCCCCTTTTCAGCTTTTTGCATGTCCATCCCAAAAGGGAAAATAGGAAAAGCATCCTCATGCTGGAACAATGTTGATGATTTCCAGGTCGGGCTTTTTGCCTAAAAAATGAACGCAGCAGAGCAGTCTCTTCCAGCGTTCCCTGGCTCCTGCATCCCGGATCCCTGCGTGCATCCCAGATCCCAGTGTGCATCCCAGATCCCAGAGTCCATCCCAGA
Organism: Oreocharis arfaki; assembly: GCA_013398015.1. NCBI lineage: Eukaryota > Metazoa > Chordata > Aves > Passeriformes > Paramythiidae > Oreocharis > Oreocharis arfaki. The sequence goes on from VZRR01003129.1 coordinate 116,292, forward strand.
TCCCCGTGTGCATCCCAGATCCCAGAGTCCATCCCAGATCCTCGTGTGCATCCCAGATC